>JBBYHM010120857.1:7841-39229 GCA_038381775.1 Adansonia rubrostipa | reverse complement strand
AATAACATAACATGGATCATTCAATGCAATGATAAAGAAAATAGGTGGACTATGGGAATTTATCTCGCTATTGGCATTGATTATCTAGGAATAACCGAATCAACCATTTTCGAGATGTATTTGGATTTCTTGATTAAATGAGATTTGCTTGACATATTCATGGAAATTCGAGAAGGAGAAGAATTTAATTGCAATTGAAAAACAGGGTTGGAGTATCCCTTCGAAAAGATAGGGTTAGAGTATCCCCAAGGATGACAAATAATTTTGACAAAGGAAGATTTTTACTTTGACAATTTTTAAAAATAGGGTTGGAGTGTCCCCTCGTAAAGGCCGGGTTGGAGTATCCCCGTGGATGACAAAACTTCATGATTTAGAAAATTGGTGAGCATTCGACAATTTTTGGGGAAAAGATTTACTATGAATGAGGATGATAAAGATGTAAAATATGTTTGTGCCTTGATACGAGTCAATAAGAGGTCAAAGCATGTTCTTGAATCTAATCGGGTTGACATAGAGACATTCGAATGTCTCGAGATGAAATTCAGGAAAACAACTCGATTTTGACCAAAACTAAAAACAGGGGACAACATCGCGCTATCTTGCTTCCTGAATTTATTCTAAATTGATTCAAAGGATTTATAAGGTGGACAAGACACCGTTAGAAAGGTGACTCGATGAGGCTCATCCTAAAAATATTCCCACTACCCTAAGAAGAAACTTTCTAGGGGAATAAATTTTCATGTTCAGATTGATAGTGCTGCTAGCAGAGCATATGAGGGACAAGGAGTGTCAAAATTTGAAAAATCATCCCGGACTCATTTGGTATCAAACAATTGCGAATAATACCTTTCTGAAAAAGGAATTTCATGAACTTTTTAGAAAAAATGTTAAAAGAATTTGGAAAAATCATTTGGTGGGCCTTAACGGCCCAACCAGAATACATGTTTGGATTCTAGAGGTTCTGGATAGTTTGGACTTGAAAAATCATAACTCTCTTATCCAGAATGGTCCAGGGGTGAATCAGACATCATGTTAAAGATAATTTGACATGTTTTGATAGAAAAATATCAAAAAATTCATAAAAAATGGTTTAGGATTTTAAAGTGATTTTTCAATTTGCAACAGTTGTGATGCCAGCAGGGAACACGACAAAGCAAGAGATATTTCTCATTCTTTTTGTCTACAGGTCCAAACTCGAGTTATTGACATTCGAACGTCTATGACTAAAGGGAAAGAGTGGCATGAGCATCACGAACTCATTTGCACAGCCCCGGAGTAGTTTGGGATGATGAAACAGCCTGTTGATCATACCACTCAAAGTTTTGACTCAAGAAAAAGGCACAAACATTTAGGGAATAGTTGTAAGACCATTTTGATTTCAAAATCAGAATGTTTGAGTTTGTTTAACGAAGATTCCAGATCTACAAAACTTAATTTTCCCCAAGATATTTTGCTAGCTTTAAGGATAATGCTAAGTCCATGCTAATCCTCATTGGTTGAGGTTAACATGCTTAGCTTAGGGGGTTTCAAAAATCAGTTTTTAACAGCCATCAAACATGCATTTTGACGGGGAGAAGATAACAAACATACAAGGGGATGGCACACAATATGAATGGGGATGCTAATTTTACTAATGGCCTAAACAAAGAAAGTGTTATGCACTTTGACAAAAAAAATGTTATGGATGCTGAAAATGACAATGATTCACGCAAGTTAAGGTGTAAATGTGCTTGAAATGTGTTAGACTAATGATTCATGCATGGATTGAGAATAACAAGATGCATGGACATGGCATAAAATGCATGAGCAAGAGATACCAAACTAATAAGGATGAAATGAGGCATTTTTGCACATCTAAGGAGCATTAAAGCATCCAAATCCTAAACTACCATAACTAAAAGCCACAATAATGCATGATAATCCTAAGAGGGTGATGGAAACATGGAGAGCTCCCTAAAATGATGAAGATGCTGAAAACAGAAAATGACAGTGATAAAGTGAAAAGTTATACCAATAAAGCTTCACTTCTTGGCCAAATGATTTGAGTAGTAGAGATGGCTTGAATTTTTGTCTTTTCCTTGTTGTTAATAAGTAAGAAAAAGAGAAAAATGATGAGGTTTTGGTTTTGGTATGGATGAGGGTGATTTTTGGAGTGTGTGGTGGATGAAAATAAGTGTTTTAGGGCTATTTTTGGGTGGTGGGTGAAGAGTACGGGATTTAGTTTTCCTTGGTGTATGGATGTGTTTTTGGAAGTGTAAATGAGTTGGAATCTAACCTTTTTTTACTGAGATAGAAGTGGTCTATTTATGTCAGCATGGTGGCTATAGGGTGGCTGTCGGAAGCAACTTGCTGTTAATGTGATGTGCATAGGATGGCTGGATTAAATGCTGAAATGCTTTTCCAGCAAATAGGTTGGCTGATGGTGATATTGGTCAACAAGCTAAGGAGTAGAGTGATCATGTGATGTTGACCCTTTTTTATCCAATTTAGACTTCAAAAAGATGTTATGATTAATTCAAAACTCTAAATTCGTAATCTGATATGTGTTTTAATCTTTCCTTATGCAAAACAAGAGTTAAAATCAAGTTTTGGATCAATGGTGGATGAGTCAAAGATGCCTGGACCGTGAAAATGGCCTGCATGTATTGATACATTGCATAATGCATCGATACATTTGGTCCAAAAACCTTATGTGTATCAATACAATAAACATTGCATCGATACAATGATCAATGTATCGATACTATAAACCATTGTATCGATACTATGAACCACTTTATCGATACATGTTGATATGTCTCGATACATTCCTTTACAGAATGCATATTTTGGCCCTGGCATGGTCTGGTATCAATACATGAGGTCCTGTATCGATACAGAGGCTTTGTATCGATACATCTACATGTTGTATCGATACAAATGGGGACATTTCAAATTTTTAGTGTGTTGGAACATTGTATCGATACATGAGAACCATGTATCGATACATTCAAGTAAAATTATGAATTTTCTCCTATCTTTTGTCCCGGGATACCTTGGACTACGTCATTTGATGCCATATCTTCGCATTTACCTTTGATATGATCCCTAGGCCTTCTTGACATCCTCAAAATACTTTTTGGCTGTGTGACAAATCATCGCCCCTTCTTACATCCATGCTCCATATTGCTAAAAATTAGCCCAGACAAAATAAGGTGTCTACAATGACATCGTGTCATTTCCCTTTCTGAATTTATTTTAGGTTTTTTTGAAGGCTTTAGGCGATGAATACAGTACTGTTGGAAATATAACTCGATAAAGTTTAATGTAAAAATTCCAAAAATCTTAGAAAATCACTTTCTAAGTGGAATTAATTTTTGAAATTAGGTTTATCTTGACACTAGCAGCATATGCAGGGAAATGACACACTAAACTTTGAAAAATCATTTTGGGCTTATCCGAAATTGTTAAATCTTGAACAATACCTTTCTGAAAAGAGAATTTCATAAACATTATAGCAAAAATGTTTAAAAAGTTTAGAAAAATCATCTGATGGGTGAAGATGGCCTAAACAGGATCTCAAATGCTAGCTTTAGGGGTTCTAGATAGCAAAGGAACAAGACAGCTTTGGAAAAATATTTTTATAACCTTTAATTAAACAATATCAAAAAATTATAGGAAACTCATTTATGGTTTAAAAATAATTTTTCAAATTCAAACTAAAATACTGCTAAGGCAAAAATAAGGGATTATTCAATTTTTTGAGTTTTTTGGGGCTTAAACTCAAATTATGGATGTTTGAACATCCACAACACAGGGGAAAGAATAACATGGGCATCACAAGTTCATTCCACAATCCTGGAGTAGTTTGGGATGATGAAACAACCCATTAACCGAGTCCCTAAAAAGGTATTAGACTCAAGATCAAGGCTTAATACTTTAACACAAGAAAACTGCATTTTACTTCCATGAGTCTAAACTTGAAATGTTTAATTTGTCCCCAAGATTGGAAGACCAATTTTATGAAAACATTAAATCCATGCTATTCTTCATCTATTAGAGGTAGCATGAACTTAACTTAGGAATTTCTTTTAAAAATCATATTTTTAGCAAACAAGCATGCATCTTGACAAGAATGACATGAACAAAACATAACATGCATAAAGATGAACAAGGACTAAACATGCAAACACACACAACTGACATGTTAACATGGAAATAGGCGAAAAAAATGTGAAAAGATGACAAATAAGGTGTATGAACATATCTATATAAAGGTAGGCTGAAGTTGTCAAAACAGCATTTTTATGTCATATGACTTCTTAAAACACAAGAAAATGCATGAATATATGTAAGACATGTTAAGATAAACATTTAAGCATGTGTTAAACATGTGAAAGATGAAACAGGATAAAAAAATACATAAATAAGGGGTTGTTTTGATGACAGAATGAAAGACAAGATATTTGGCCTATCATGCAACATTAAGGCATCATAAGAACATCAACAGTCTAAGACTACCACAAAAAAGGTAGCAATAATGCATGAGAACCTTATGGTAACATAGAGAGGTCACTAAAATGATGAAAATGTTAAAAATCAGAGAATATGTAAAGTCAAGTGGAGAAAATACACCATAAGTTGTAAGCTTCAACCTTTTCTCTAAGCAACAACTTTGAACTTCAAATTTTTTTAAGGTTGAACAGCAAAAAAGTGATGAAAATGAGGGCTTTTTAGTTAGATATAGATAAAAGAGAGTTTTAAGAAGGAATATGATTGAAATAAAGGTTTTTGGAAAAACTTTTTATGGTGATTTTGGAGGGATTTAAAAATGGAAAAGAGTTTTATAGTTTTTGGTGGCTGCAGATATTGAAGGACTAATTAGAAGTGGGAGTTTTTCTCTAGGAATCTCTTTTTTTTGGTTGGTAGTCTCTTTAAGTTAAGTCCAAGGTTGGCTTATATAGCCATATGGCTATAAAGATAAAAGATAAAAAGTAAGGGCATTTTGGGGTTTTGGTGCATGTACCTCATGCAGAGGTCAGGTATAGTGCTCACCTGCCATGCAAACCCATTTGTTTGCTCAGCAAAAATAATGGATCTAGACTACTTTATGTTGCTGAGCATTGGGTAAGTTCAACTGTACCCTTTGACAAATTGCATAATTTCATGAAATGTCACTTGTCGTTGGTTATTTGGACCTTAAAATTTTGTTTAAATCCAATCACAAGCCCAAAGATGAAGGCTTATATGAATTTTGATGATTTATGGTGCAAGAAATATGTTTGAATCAGATTTTGAATCAGTGGTGCAATGGCTGAAAAATAGCTCGAACTAGGCAAATGTCTTTGTGTTTTGATATAGTACATTATGTATCGATACACAAGGTAATTTTTACCAATGAGTATTGATACAATGAAACATGTATTGACACCAAAAGAAAAAAAATTATTTCCAATCTCAAGACTTGGAGGCCTATATTGATACTCTATGAACTTGAATCGATACACAAGCTTGTATATTGATACATTTTGTCAAAAATCACAACAATACCAACTGCCACGGTTTGTATCGATACAATGATGATGGGAATCGATACATCTCATTAGGTCTTAAGACCAAAACGCATGCATCAATACTACACAAAAAATTCAAATATTTGGCGACGCATAAGCCTCGTATCAATACTTATGCACTAATATAACTTGTACGCACCTATGGCTTCCTGATTTACCTTCATTGGTCACCAACAGTGGGAAATTGATCTATGTATTCATCTGAATGACTCCGGTGACACCATCAAAAATGGCCTTTGATGCCTCATTTTACATATTTCCTTAATACAACCTATAGGCATTTTATATCTTTCCAAAAAAAATTTTTGCCTAGTGTAGTGTGTCGCCTAATAGTGCCTGGCAACACGGCTCTCGGTAGTCATCCCCTAATTTTTATTTTGATTTTCTAATTTTATCATCTTTCAATTGAGTCCTAGGGTGCCAAAAGTGGGCCCTGATAAAATAAGGTATCTACATAAGGTATTATTTCTTATAAATGCTTTATTTTGGCTTTTAAGCGCACAAAAAAAAACGCTCTTAAACAAGTTTTTAGTAATATTAAACTATTAGAGGCACTTCTTTGCTGATTGATAATGTTAATATAATGCCTTGTATTTTTTCTCTCTTCTTTTTCACACTAATAATTTGGTTTTCTTCTTTATTAGAAAAAAATTGTGGCAGAGTTACATTTTTTCTTTAATTCTTAGTTCATGATATTTTAGTGCTTTGAAAGCTTAAAAGAAGAAAAAAAAGGTTAGACCTTTTTAACATATATATAAATTATTATTTCTTGCAAACAATTTTCCCTTTTTCATTCTATTCTTTCCCAATTAAATATTATATAATAATAGTATTTTATATTAATATATTTGGTTAAGACCAAAATCTGAAGAATTATCTATCTTTTCATTCTCTATTTAAGGAAACAGAGCAGCTCCGGCATTTTTAAAGTCGTTAGGATTATGACTATTTTCATTTTGTAATTTTATTATTATGATTCAATATCATTTTAAATATTATTTTCATGATCTATTAAATAGTTTTAATTGTCCTTTAACTGTTTTAGGAGTTAGAATTTTGTATCTTTTAATATTTCTTATAAGTTTCACTTTCATTTAATTAATTTTTTTAAATGATGTTTTCATTGCTCATTTAATTGTTTGCACAGTTATAGTTTTAGATAATTTAATTTAAATGAATTTAGTTAAAGAGGATAGTAGTTTAATTTAAATGAATTTAGATAAAAAGGATTATCAAAAGTTGCATTTGATAATTTGATGGCAGTTACACTTTTAAATGTATATAATTAAAGATATTTATATAAGCAATAACTATGCTGGTGGTTAATTTTTTTAGTAGTTTATAAACAATCCTTTAATCCCTTATACTACTTCTATCAGAATTGTTGTTTCATGAACTTTGTTGATTGAAAGAAATTTTTTCTTTATTTATAGCAAGGTATAATATACCTTTGTGAATTAAATAATATAATTATTCATCAAATCATATTTATTAGAATTTGAGAAGGTTGAAGAAAAGGTTATAGTTATGCATTTCTAGAATTCATTTTGTACGGTAGTTCACTTTTCTTTGTTTATAATTAATTTTTTTCTTGCCCCTGCCTGTATTTTGATGACATAGGCTAATTAGCCGAAATTAGCCTACCGATATCTTTCGGCTTACATTTTGATGACATGGGCCAACTAGCTAGGACTAGCCTACTAGCATCATTAGGCTTAACATTTTCATGACAGAGGGCCAATTAACTGAAACTAGCCTACTGGTATCACTAGGTTTAACTTTTTAATAATAAGGGCAAATTAGCTGAAACTAGCCTAATAGCATCATTGGGCTTAAAATTTGACAATTATAAAATAGCATCCTATCAGACCTTTCTTGCATGAGAACTCTTAAACAATGCAGGAAGTGCATTTGAATGATGCATATGTTAATGTGATGTGAATGTTTTTAAGAAAATGCATGAATAAATGTATGTATTCATTTTTTTCACGTGTGTTGCCATTTTAGTAAGGGAAATATCTTTTGATATATAGAAGATTAAGAGGATTTGTTGCTCTTTTTCTCTTATTGAGTTCACACAAATCCCTCTTAAAGGTGATTTACATTTAATCAAAGATTGTTATATTTTTTCGAGGTTTGTTCCAATTTTTTCCTCCTAGTTTCTTTTCACCTTATGGAAAAGTGATTTACTAATTTATTGACTTTTCAAGGTGACCTTGCTAGTGGAAATAGATGTGAGACCTTTTTGGGGATGATTATCAGTTTCTGACTTTTCTTACCCTGGCCTGTCTTTTGCATTTTGACTTTGAAGTGTTCAAGGCATCATGACTTTCCCTAAGAGGGGAAAAAACGAGATTAGTGTCCTTTGACTTAGGGCTACAGGCTCGTAACCTTACGTTTCAATGTTTTTATCTCTTTGCTCGAAGCGATTCACATCCCATGTGCCATGAATCTTCTAGTTATAGGATCAGGCAAATCAAACACAATTTAAACTACAGGAGTATTTTCTAAGCACAAAGATGACAACACTTCTGACAATTAGTGATTATGCTAGGGCATTCTTGACTAAGATAAAAAAATCAATTCTTTTGTATGGTTTAGGCGATTTAGGTGTGACATGTTGATAGAAAAGGTCAATAGTGAAGAAATATTGGCAAGTTATAACCAAGGACTCTTGATGTTAACTGAAAAGGTTAAAATTTTAGTGGTTTGACGCCATAGAATCACGGGTCGACATTAAATGGTCTAAAGGTCTAGGCTTTTGTAAATCAATTAGGTAAATGAGACAAACCATTCTACACTCAGATTCCTTGAGATCTGATCATGACACTCTTTTGGTTATCAGATGCGATAGTGTGATAGGTCCTAGATTTGGCTAGTAACCCCTAGTCTTCATAAGGCTATTTGCAAAGCCTCGTGGATAAGTGTTGGTCCTAATTAAGAGGTATTAATCACGGAGGTATTCTTATGGATGTTTTACAAACTGGGCCTTTTGTCTTTATTTATAAAGGTTCTAGATATCTAAAGACTTTAAGAGTCTTGACAACTTTCTTGATCGAGTAGGATAATTTTCCTTTCTATGGCTATGTGGGCACATCGAAAATGACTTTCAAGATTTCCATCTTTGCTCTAGACTGTCCTTTTTTGGGTTTTTCACTTTAGAGCTTCACTATTTTATTTCTTAACTTTTTTCTTTTTTGGATTTTTTTTACATTTTTTTGTTTGTTTTTTATCAACTTCATCAAGCCTTTCAAGGAAACTTAAAATTTTCCAAAAGAACAATTTCTTAAAGTGAGGTCATCAATACAAATAGGCAGGCTTGATTAAGACAAGCTTTTCAAGGTACGTAATGCAAGCTAAGGTTCAAGGTTTCAAAAGAAAAAGTATACAAGCCCAAATTTAGTGTTTAATGGTGATCAAATCAAGGATCATTTCATTTCGTGAGGGTTTTTATCCCTTCTACTTTTTATATCCTTATTTCTTTTATTTTTCTCCCTTTTGATTTAATCTTGACTTTAACATATGATTTAATCTTTTATTTTTGTTTTTATTCTCTTTTTTTGTTTTTCTGACATTTTAGAGGTAAATTTAGACTTTGATTATTTATTACATCCCATAATTTCCCTATGATGTTGAGCATTCTGATAATTATAGAAGTGGATATCCGCCCATTTTCCTTAGAAGGCATTTCATGCCCCCTAATGTGGAGGACAATCCTTACTCAAGGCTTTTGAAAAAATTTGCTAGGCTAAGAGGAGCTATCAAGGTGAATGATTTTGTAATTTATGAGAGCATAAAGAAAAAATTACTATTTTTCATTTCAAAGACAGCTATGTAAAAATCATTCTTCGAGAAAAAATTCTCTTAGAAAACATGTCAAACGTCTTAATCGCATGATGTAGCATTCAATTTCATTTTACTTTTTCCTTTTGCAAATTCTTGAAGGTGTGTTCCTTAAAGTCACTAACTTGCCCTAGCCACAAATGGTTTTAGGTTCGATCGACTAAGTAAGGGTTATGAAGGGGTCTTTGCTCCGTAAGTAGAAACAATAAATTTTTTATTATGTTCCCTATTGTTTAAAGGTCTCAGGAAAGGTTGTGATGTCCAGGACAAAGGGTTGTCCAAAAAGAGTGTGGTGTCCATGAGGATTTACTCTTAAAGAAATAGGAAAGGTTCATTTTAGTTATGTTTCTTATTAGCCAAAGGTTTAGGGAAAGGTTATGGTTATCGCCCAACTTTCTAGCAAACCAAAAAAAAGTCTTTCTAATTAGGTAGCTTTCTTATATGATTTTTTTTTAAAGTGTCCTAAGGTGATATCAAGCAGGATATGCCTCTAAGAATGATCGCCAATTTGTCAAGACTATCAATATTTTTTTTTCAAGAAAATTATGACTACCTTTAAGACCAGAATTTAGTCATATGGCCTCTATTGCCAAATAGTTTCAACATTCAAAATAAAGCATGATGCATGATGATTGCAAGTGATAGTTCATTCATTTGAATCCAAAATTTATATTCTTTAATAAATGAAAATATGTACAGAATTTGAGTAAGGATAGAAACTGCCCCTGTCTGGCATACTACTTAAAGATTCATAGTTTCTAGATTGGTTGTTTCTGATAGGCATTCATAAGCTCTTTGAATTTGCCAAATTTTTATTTATAATAACTTGAACCTTGTCCTTAAGTGTATCACAATTCTCCATTGCATGTCTTTCTACCCCTTAGTGATACTCACATGGGTGGCTTGGATTGTACCATTTTGATAAGGAGGTTTCTTAGGCCTTGCTGGGGCAGTAGAGATCATTTGGTTTTGGATCAATAAAGGAAAGATCTTTATGTAAGAGATTGATAGGGAGTGGTGCACCATTGTCCTTTTTTTCTTACATTCTTGTGAACAATTTGAGTTAATCTCTAAGCTAGCTTACATCTATAAGATAGGTACTAGAATATATGCATGGATTTATGGAGGTTGATAGTCGGTTATAGGTTTAACATGAGGACAAAGTCTGAATGGATCTCTTTGAGTTGGTCATTCCCTTTTGCTATTGATGGTAAAAGGTTGCTTGTCCATTTCTTTCCTAAAAGGTATTCTAGCATTGGCACTTTTGGTTCTCCTTGCCTTGATCCCATTTTTGTTTTCACCTATAGTGAATAGTAGTCCCCATATTTAGTGAAGACATTGTCGATCGTCCTATCATAATAAGGAGAAGGGAGAGTATCCATAAGTAAGCAATCAACTTCCTATTAGTAAGAGGCGGTTAAATTTGAGAAGTTACAGCTTTTCATCTACAAGCGTAGTCTTCATAGCTTTTGTGTGATTCTCTTCTCGTATTCTAAAGAATCCACTGATCAGTAGCTATTTCTAAGAGGTGCTTGTACTATTCTAAAAATGCCCAAGCTGAATCTCTCTAGGTGCATACTTAGCATTTTTCTAGTCAGGAATGCTATGTAGATGCTACCCTAGTCAAACTTTCTAGAAAAATATGGATGAGCAACTTTTCATCCCTAGCATACTTTAAAATTTTTCGATAATAGGTAGTCAGATGCATTTTTGAGCAGCTAAGCCTTTCATACTTCTTGAATTCTACAGACCTTGAAGTTTGGCAGAATGGTCACATTAGGGACCAATAATAGTTCTTTGGCATCTATAAGTCCTTTTCTTCTCTATGGCTCAGATTATTTCTTTGAATTGGTCATATTTGAGTTATGTTATTGAATCTCGAAGTTCTCTTGATGGATTTAGTCTCAACCACTCTAGATCATGAGTTGACTACAAAGGCATTGGGTCGAAGAGTTCATCATATTAAAATGCATAATATTTTCTTCTTATTTTACCTGCAAGGAGAAACAATAATTAATTTTAAAGATATAATAGGTCTTCATATTGGTCACTTCTATTATTGTTATGCTGTGTGAATAGATGGGTGAATGTAAAAATGAATGAATTGTTGATGCTGCCATGGGTCTTTGGTTAGGTCTAGGCATGAGGGAAATCATAGTGAAAATAACAAAGGTACAAATCAGTATCTTATAAAACTTGAACATGCTTTTTATCATTCCTTGGATATCCTTGATACATAGGATTTCTCTTACAAAATTTTAAAGTATAAGTAAACATTGTTTTTACAAACATTCTTCTATCTTGACATCCTAGTACTCCTAAAAGCCTAAGAGAGATCCAATCACCATTTTTTGACATTCGGAACTCCACTTGCTCTTCTTAATTCCTTGGTTAGCTGGGATCTTCAATTTGCCTTGCATTGTAGGATCTTGAAATTGATAAAGCTCATACCCTTAGCTTGAGTGATATGTAATTCTTGATGTCATACCCTGATGCTCCGGCGTGGTAGTCGTAATGGGCATTAATTTTGAACCACTGAGGGTACAGGGGCTTTTTCTTAGGAACATAGATAAGTGCAACCAAGTGTCCTTAAAGTAGAAAGGGATACAACTTTCTATAAGTAATCAAAATGGCCACAATTTAGGACCTTCCCCGTGATCTTTTCTTAGTGCCAAAACCAGAGGATGGTTAAGAAATGATAAAAGAATGTCTTATTTTGGCAGAGGTGTTGATCTATAACAACTCAGAGCCAAGGTGTTTAATCTCAGATATTGAGGGAGGTGTGATAACAAGAGGTTTGGTGCTGATCACTTTAAGCTCAGACACTTGCATCTTTGATCCTGAGATTAAGTCTAGCGTGTGGAATTAAGTTGTTAGTGACAACTACTCTTGGTAATAATTTGTCTTTATTTGACTGAGGCTTGTGATCATCCTAGTTCATTCTGACAATTTTGCCCTTATATTCTGAATATCTTGTCCAACTCTTCCAATGGATCTCTCCAAGGTGCTATTACACACTTCTCATTGATTTGCCATGACCTGACCTTTCTGGCCCACTACAGATGATGATATTTCTCTTGCATATTTTCTCCTAAGAAAATGAATTAAGCTTCCATAATTCTTACAAACTATTCTTTCATTTCTTGAACATCATACCCAAGCTCTTCTTCGTTGCTTTCCAAGTACCAATTCTTGCTTGTAATTAATCCCTCATGTTAGACGTTTTCAATGCAAAATGTTATGAACAATTTAGGGGAAAAGAAACCCTAATACCACTCCCATTTCATTGATCTCTCTTTTTCTATCTTTTTCTCTCTTTTTTTCAACTCGACTCATGACTCTTTTTTGTATAATTTTTTTACTCTATTTTCTCAACAGACTTTTTTATTTCTTATTTTCCTGAAAGTGTGACATTCTAATTTTTTTAAAAAAGCCTAAGCACAAAAAACACTATATTTATGACCATAAAAGTAACTTTAATGAAAATTTGCCCTGAGTAGAAAACAAGGCATTACAAAGCCATTGAGGTGCACACAAAGGGCTAAAATAGCAAAGTTAACCTATTAAAGCCAAGGTGAATGAGGATAGCATAATGGTGTGTCTGAGTTAAAATTACCCCTATTAAAATGATGCAATGTCTTTTGAGACAAAATTAACACTTTAGGTGATGATTTACATTCATCATTATCTAATGGTTGGCAGGTATTGAGCCATCAATTAGACAGCATAATAACATACCTGGTCGAATTCCATTCCTTTGAAGGTGACACTTAGCCTTGAACAAGATCCCTTAAGTGGCAACATTTCATGTCATGACTTAAGGGAACAAAAATGGATGTTAGCCGAAGTCGAACAACATAATGACTTATTTAGGTGAAGTTTTGCCTTGATCGAGATAGTATGATGTCTTTTAGGGATAAAAGCAATTGCGTAGGCAGTGATGTTCGTTTATCACCATCCAAGGTAAGATATTCGTTAAGCCACCATCAGGCAGCATAGTGGCTTTTTCAGGTTGAATATTACCTTTTAGGGTGACATGGTTGCCTTATAAATGGTGATATTCATTTGCCATTACCTACTTATTGACAAAGCTTAGCCATTAATTGGATAGCATAACATCGTGTGCTGACATTGACGTGACACACATAGGCAATAATGTTCATTCATTATTGCCTAAGGTACAAGTTAAAAGTGTTTTCCCTAAGTACCCCTATTCTTCAATCATTCTAACAGCATTTTAGCATATTTTGACAAGGTTTAGCTCATAAGGTTCACTATATAGGTTTAAGTTGACATCTAAATCTGTATCCAAATTGCTCTTCCATCCGACTAGAATGGCCAAGGCACCCGATCCTAGGCCCATCATAGGCTTGGTGGAATTAATTCAATCTGGTGGATGTATTTCTCTAAGCAAATTTGGAGGGTTACTTATGAGAGATATAGGTAATTTACCCCTCAAAAGTTATTGCTATGCCTATGTGAAATGGTATTCAAGATGATGGATAGTTAACTTCCTACTAATAATTAGGACCCTAACCTCAATATGGAGTTTGATGGGAATCTAAAAGCAAATGTAAGTGCACGGTGTGTGTTGGGGAAATAGCCTAACCTCTATTTACCTTTATATTTGCAAATTTATTGAATCAAATCTATTCAAGAACAAAGCATTCCCTAACAATCACAGGACAAAATCATGAAAATAAATGATTAATGTATAAAAATGGAAGGGGATTATAGTTGTATAATGATCAAAAATCAAAAAAAATTGAGAACTAAGTTAGACATGGCTAGTTCTAGGCTTAACTCTCTAAATTAGTCCCCATCGAACTCACAACGCTATCAGCAACATACCTCCTGAAAAGGAAATATGTACTACTTAAAAGTACTTATAAATAGGGAAATGTCCTCTTAATTGGGATTTAACATGATAGGAGTGAAAAAGTATTGATTCTTAGCTTTTGACTATGAAAGGAGACCGTCCAATGATTTGCTCGCCCACTAGTCTTAAATGGCTGCCATGAAGTGGCCAATAATGAAAGTTGCCACCAATCATTTAGGTTACATGTGTTTGGATGCCTATTGAATCCGATATTCGAAGTTGCAACTTAAAGCATTGATTCCATGATTAGTGTAGTTCGAAGATTTGATGATTGGGTCCAAGAGTTAGGTACATGCAAAAAACTATGAACCTCCCCGCAACGTCTAAAATCAGTACATTTCTAGTCATATCTTAACTTATTTTTGGTTCTCTCAGTTTTGACTTGTCATTATTTAAGTATAATCCATTTCTTATGCATGAATTTGAATAAAATAAACTCGGGTTTTAGATAAAAAAATTAAATCATGCTTGCAACCTAGAAAGGTGGGGACCATAAGGACTTTTTATAAAAATATTCTTCGAATTTAGTTTTTTTTTTAAATCAATTATTTCATATCAAGCAATAAGGAGATACCAACATGGAGCATTATCGTATAAGTTTTGAAAAACAATTTTGGAAAAATATGGTGCAAAATGATCATCACAGAGGAAATATGTTAGTAACACGAAAAGAAATAATGTCACATAAGAGGAATCACACAAAACATTGAAAGAAAGAAAGAAGGGACAATTGGAATGTATCTCGTAATTTTCATCGATTATCTTGAAATAACAAAGTCAACAATTTTGGAGACACGTTAAGATCCATTGATTAATTAAGGCATGAAAATCAGGTTTAAATAGTGTAAAAGTTTGGAGTGACATGAGAAAGAGAAAATTTATTTTTTTTTTATGATAAATTTTGAAAGGTAAGGTAGGAGTATCCCTCAAAAGTTGAGGTTAGAGTATCACAAAGATGAAAATTTTAGTGATTTTTGAAATTTGAATGATATTTGTAAAAGAGAGCTTAGAGTATCCCTATAGACGAAAACTTTGATGATTTTATAGAGACAAGCTTGAAGGACTTATCATGGCAAAGGTTTGGTGATTTCTTGACTAAATGAAATTTTTGATAAATTCTTGACAAAGTAGGTGATTTTTGGTTAAAAAGGAAATTGATAAAAATAGAGGTAACACGAGAAGATTGCTCATGCCTTTATCCATACTCCATACTTATGGGATTGATAAACATATTTTAACTCAAAAGGACTAATTGAGATCATATAGAGGCATCCAAATGCCTAAGAGTGGGATTTGGAGGAAATCAATTGATTTTGACTAATACTGAAATAAGGAACAACATCACGTTATCCCGTTTTTCAATTTTATTCTAGGCAAATTCAGAGGTTTCAGGGGTCGAGTAAGGTACCATTGGCAAGGTGACTTGATAAGGTTAATGTAAAAATTATCCAAAATCTCAAAAAATCACCTTTCAAGTGGCAATAATTTTTAAAGTTGGGTGTAGCACCACGCTAAACAGTATGTGCGAAGAAAAAGGTGTGACAAACTTTGAAAAATTATTCCTAACTCATATGGAATCATTAAATCGCAAATAACACCTTTTCAAAAAAAAATTTCATGAACTTTCTATGACAAATATTTTGAATTTATAAAAGTCATGTGATGGGCCAAAATGGCCCAAACAAAATGCAGATTGCTGATTCCAGGGGTTCCAGGTAGCCTTAATTCAAAAAATTATATCTCCCTCATCCAAACTGATTCGAGGACAAATGAGATACGGTGGAAAGGTAATTCGATGCACTTTTAAGGAAGAACAATAGAAAATTTGTGAAAAATGGTTTATAGTTCAAAAATAATTTTTCAAGTCATGACTACAGTGTTATCAGGATAAAAACAAAGGAATTTTTTCATTTTTCCAGGTTCCTTAGGACTAAACTTAGGTTATGGACATCTAAACGTTCGTGACAGAAAGGAAAAAATGACATGGGCTTTATGAGCTCATTTACATAATCCCAAAGTAGTTTTGGATGATGAAATAGCCCATTGACGATGTCATAAACATAAAGGCCTTAGGCAAAAGATCAAGATGTAAGCCACTTTGGACAATAAAAGAAGCATTTTTATCTTTGAAAATAAAACATTTAGCCTCAATAGCCCTTGAATCCAAATATAGAACTTGATTTTTCTCCAAGATTGGAAGATCAATTAATAAAAACCTTAAGTCGTGTTAATCATCATTTATTGAAGTTAGCATGGCCTCAACTTGGTGGGTTTTTGAGAATCATCAAACAAGCATCTTGACAAGTATATTATGAGACAAACATGACATTCATGACAATGAACATAAATAGCAACATGCTTAAACAAATAAAAATGGTATCTTGACATGTAAATGTTGACAAAAATTAAAAAACAATTACTAATAAAATGCATAGAAATGCTAGCTTCAAATGAAGATGCTATCTTGACAAGTATATTATGAAGTAAATATGACATTAAGAGAATGACCATAAATAGCATGTTTAAATAAGAAAAAAATGGTATGTCAACATGTAAATAATGATAAAAAATAAAAAATAATGACTAATAAGATGTATGAAAGTTTTAGCTTCATGAACAATAATTAAAAGTCACACAGTCGGAGATAATATGAACATGTTTAAACAAGAAGTTTGCTGGAATTTTTAGAACAACATTAAAACATGTTTTTGAAGCAAACCAAGCACATAAACATGGTGATAGCAAAAGGGTTCAATATATAAAAAAAAATTCCCATGTCTACCACAAACAAGGCCATAAGATACATGAAGGTCCTAGGAATATGGTCATGGTCACACAGATATAGCTCTTTAAAATGATTAAAATGATGATAAAAGAAGAAAATAACATGAGAAGAAAATTAAAGTTATAGCAAGTAGCTTCAACCCTTGCTTTAGCACTTAAGTAGAAAACTTGTCAACTTTGAGCTCACTTTTTCCCTCTCTTTGCTATTGATTAGCAAGAAAAAGATAGCCAAAATGAACTTAAGAGATGTGCTAACAATGGGGAGCTTCTAGAAAAGTGGAATAGAAAGTTTTAGAGTGGTTTTTAGTGGTTACTTCTATAAGCTACGAGAATAAAGGATTCTTTTAAGAGAATGGTGGCTAAAAAAAGTTTTGGAGAGTGTTCGAATATGCTGGTAAGTTTTTAAAATGTATGTATAGTTTGTTCCATTGAAAATGTTAGCCTTTTATGACCATGTGAATAGTGAAGACCATATGCAAAAAACAAAGGCTTATGGGGCTTTGGTGCATGTAGCTCATGTATGGACAAGGTATTATGCTCAGCTGCCCATTAAATCCATTAGTTGGCTAAGCAAAAGAAATGTTTAAAGGCCACTTTTGGTAGTAGAACAATGAGAAAGTCAAAGATTACCCTCTAACAAGGTTACCCTCTAACAAATTGATTTTTGGTGCCAAAAACATGGTCCAGTTTATGTTTTAATGTTATGGTGTAAGGGAGTGAAAATGGCATGAATTGAGCGTTTTAGCCTTAGGGTATTAATACAATATGTATTGTATTGATATTAGAAGCAAATTTTTGCTCTAGATATAAAAAATAGCACTCTTTTTATTGATATTGACTAGGCAAAATGAATTTTTAATTTACTATCAAGCTCGGTATTGATACAAAAGGTCTATTTTCGATATAAAAAACCTATATCTATACACAACCCTTTTTGTATCGATACAAAATGTGAATATTTTAATTTCTAGTGATTGGAAGCCTTGTATCGATACTTACTCATGTAAATATGGATTTCACACACCTATGGTTTCCAAATCTTTTACCATGGCTAGGAATGATGGGGACTGATCCGTGCTTTCCAAATAACCTCGATGATGTCTCTAACATTGGCCTTTTAATTACGTCCTGGGATGCCAAAAATTGGCCCTAAGAAATTAGGATTTCTATAGTTACTCTTCTTTAGCTATAGCTGAATATCCATAATAAGGCAAAAACCAATAGACACAATTTTGTCTAGGACATGGTTAATGCTACCTTGTATCCCTAGAATGATAAGACTAAAGTTAATATAATGCTAGGATAAAACATAATTTTGGCAAGGATTCTAAATTTTTTTTGGCAAAAAGGTAAAGTTTGAATTTCTGAATAAAAAACCTAGATTGTGATCATAAGCTGACCTATCCCTAGGTTTTACTTAAAAATAACATAGTACCAATGTGACAAATCATGGCAAGTAACATCGGACTTTTGAAAAGATTTTTTTGACAAATTTTAGATAAAAGATTTGGACTACGACCTTAGGCTCGAGCTTTCCCTAGGTTCTATATAAAAATAACAAAATGCCATTGTGCTGAGTCACGGTCAGTAACATCAATCTTTTTAGGTTTAATTTTCTTGATATGGTCTAGTTAGCCGAAACTGACCTACCATTATCACCGGGCTTTAACTTTTGATGACATAGGTCAATTAGTCAGGATTGACCTATTGGCATCATAAAGCTTTGACTTTTTTTGACATGGGCCAATTAGTAGGAACTAGTCTACCAGTGTCCTTGGGTTTAAATTTTGATGACAAGGGCCAGTTAGGTGGAACTAGCCTACTAGCGTTATTAGGCTTAAATTTTAATGAGATGGGCCAACTACTTAGGACTAGCCTACTAGCATCATTGGGCTTAAATTTTTTACAATTATAAAAGAGCTTGTTATAAGACCTTTCTCACATAAAAACTCTTAAATGACACATGAGATGATTTAAATAATGCACATGTTGGTGTAACGAAAGTGTTTTTAAGAAAATGCATGAATGAATGTATGTATTCATTGTTTTTTCACGTGTATTTTTGTTTTGGCAAGCAAAACATCTTTTGATATATAAAAGATTAAGGAGATCTGTTATCTCCCTTTCTCTTTATGATTTAACACGATTCTCTCTTGGAGGTGCTTTGTAGTTGACCAAGGATATTTGTGTTCTTTCGAGGTCTATGCCAATCTTCTACATTTTGGTTTTTTTGTCATCATACAAAAAAGTGATTTACTAATTTATTGACTTTTTATGGTGACCTTGCTGGTGAAAGTAAATGTGAGACCTTTTTGGGGATTATTTCAAGCTTTTGAATTTTTTGCCCAAACCTGTCTTTTGTATTTTGACTTTCCTTAAGAGGGCAAAAAACAAGATTACTGTCCCTCAATTCAAGACTACACGCTTGTAACTTTAAGTTGTAACGTTTTCATCTCTTTGCTCGGAGTGATTCATAAACTACATGCCATGAACCATTTAGTTATAGGATCAGGCAAATCAAACATAACTTACCCTGCATGAGTATTTTCCAAACTTAAAGCTGACAACATGTCATGTTCATGTGGCATCAAATCTTCTAACAATTGGTGATCCTAGGGGCATTATTGACTAAGGTAAAAAAATTAATTTTTTTGTATGGTTTAGGTAGTTTAGGTGTGAAATGTTGATAGAAAAGGTCAAAAGTTCAGAAACATTGATAGATTATGACCAAGAACCCTTGATGCTGACCGAAAAGGTTCGAATTTTGGTGGTTGATGACATAGAATCAATAGTAGACATGAAAAGGTCCAAAGGTCTAGGATTTTATAAATTAATCAGAAAGAGGAAATGAACGATTCTTCATGTGATTCACCTTTACCCTAAAGATATATCTAGATTTTTTACATACAAAGGATTTACTTGTTACTAATAGAGACTAGCTTTTTTTCTTTTTTAGATCCCTTGTTTCACTCTGATATTATAATTAAATCAAGTCGATGCAGAAAAAATGAATGCATTTTCATACTATTAAGAAATAAAAAAGTAAAAAAAAAACTAAAATCCAATTTGGGTTATGCCAAATCACTTATTCTACTCAATCTTATGAAGCCCTATTTATACATCGTCAGGTCTGATCATAGAAAAGATTCTCTTCAAGTGAACCAGCTTATCCTTTGTATGGTGCTTACAGGGTGGTTGGAACAAGAACACATTTAGTTATGAATTCCAATGTAGTAGATAAAGGCATACTTTTGAATGACCCAATCAATATTCAAATCCCTTGAGATCTATCATGACAGTCTTTCTATTATCAGATAGATAGTGTGACAGGTGCTAGATTTGGTTAGTAACCTTAGTCCCCAAAAGGTTATTTGGAATGCCTCATGGGTAAATGCTAGTCCTAATTAAGAGGCATTAATTAGTGAGGTATTCTAATGGATGTTTTGGAAACTAGGCTTTTTGTGTTAACCTCTGAAGGTTCTAGATATCTTAAGATTTTAAGAGTCTTGGCAACTCTCTAAATTGAGTGGGATAATTTTCCTTTTTGTGGTCATTTAAGCACATCGAAGATGACTTTGGTATTTTCGTCCTTGCTCTAGACTGCCTTTATTTAGATTTTCATCCTAGAGCTTTATTGTTTTTCTTTTTTGACCTTTTTTTCTTTTTTTACTCTTTTTTTTGTTTTTTTACTGCTTCATCATGCCTTTAAAGGAAACTTAAAATTTTCAAAAATAATAATTTCTTAAAAAGTAGTACTACCTATTCAAATAGCCATGCTTTATCGAGATGGACTTTTTGAGGTATGTAATGTAGGCTAAGGTTCAAGGTTTTGAAAGAAAGTGTATACAAGCCCAAATTTAATGCTTAAGGGTGATCGAATCAAGGATCATTTTATTTCATGAGAGTTTTTATCCCTTTTATTTTTGATGTCCCTATTTCCTTTATTTCTCTCCCTCTTGATTTAATCCTGACTTTGACTTTTGATTTAATTTTTTATTTTTTTCTCTTTTTTTGTTTTTTTTACTTTTTAGAGGGAAATTTAGGTTTTAACATCCATATTTACCCTATAATGTCAAGCATTTTGATAATTATAAAAGTGAATATCCAATTTTTCCTTAAAAGGCTTTCTATGGCCCCCAATGTGAAGGCTGATCCTTGATCAAGGTTTTTGAAAAAAAAAATTATTAGGCTCAAAGATGGTAGCAAAGGGAATGATTTGCAAGAGGATAAAGAAAAAAATGGTCGTCTTTCATTTCTTCAAGACAAGGTTCTCTTAGAAAACATGTTAAATGTCTTTATCTCATGATGTAGCATTCAATTTCATTCTTCTTTTTCTTTTCCCAAATTCTTAAAGGTATGTTCCTTAAAGGCACTGACTTACCTTAAGCTATAAATGATTTTATGTTTTGATCGAACAAGGAAAATGATTATGAAGTGTTCTTTTGCTACAAAAGTAGGAATGATGCATTTTGGTTATGTTATGTTCCCTATTAGTGAAAGGTTTCAAGAAATGTTGTGGTGTCCACGACAAGGGGTTGTCTAAAGGGATTGTGGTGTCATGAGGACTCTAAAAGAACTGAGAATAGTGCATTCAGTTGTGTTCCTTATTGGTTAAAGGTTTGGGGAAAAATTGTGGTGTCCATGACTAAAGGTTGTCTAAAGGGATTTGAGGAGATCCAAAGTCCTAACCCAATCTTAGTACATGTTAAACTTACCTATCCCATTCCTTTGAGAATGGGTCTTGATTGCTCGACTTTCAAGCAACCTGAGGGAGAGCCCTTCTAATCGATCATTTCTTTTTTATGTAATTTTTTTATTTTTAAAGAGACCCGAGGTGATATCAGGTAGGATGTAAGTGTTTTGGCAAAGGTAGATTTGCCCCTAAAGATGATCGCCAATTTGTCAAGACTATCAATATTTTTTAAAAAATATTATTGCTACCTTTAAGATTAGAATTCCAACATGTAGGGCTTTATTGCCAAATAGATTTAACATTCAAAATGAAGCATGATGCATGATGATTGCAATTGTTAGTTCATTCATTTGATCTAAAATTCATATTCTTTCATAAATGAAAATATGTACAAAATTTGTACAAGGATAGAAATTGCCTTTGTCTAGGATACTACTCGAAAACTTATAGTTTTTAGACTGGTTTTTTTGATAGGCATTCATGAGCACCTTAAACTTTGCCAGATTTTTATTAATGATGACTGGAATGTTGCCTTTAAGTGCCTCATAATTCTCCGTAGCATGTCCTTTTACCGTTTGGTGATACTCACACATGTGTTTGAGATCATACCATTTTGGATAAGGAGGCTTCCTAGGCCTTGCTAGGACAGTGGAGATCATTTGGTTCAAGATCAACAAAGGAAAGATCTTCGTGTAAGAGATTGGCATGAAGTGGTACACCTTTGTCTTTTTTCTCTTACATTCTTGTCAATAGTCTGAGCTAACCTTTATACTAGCTCGCATTTAGGATAGGTGCTAGAGTTTATGGATGGACATGTGAAGGCTTATGGCCAATTATCAGTTAGAGGTGAGGACAAAGTCTAAATGGATCTCCTTGATTTTGTCTTTTCGTTTTACTATTGACAGTCAAAACTTGCTTGTGCCTTTTTCTCCTAGAAAGTATTCAAACATTGGTGCCTTTGATTATACCTGTCTTGATCCTTTTTTTTTATTTTGCCTATAACAAACAATATGTCCCCGAATTTCATGAAGGCATTTCAACCATCCTATCGTAATAAGGAAAAAAAGAATATCCACGAAGTAGGCAGTAAACTCCCTATTAGTAAGAGACGGTTAGACTTTGAGAGCTACTGCTTTCCATCCATAAGTGTAGTCTTTGTAGCTTTTGTGAGATTCTTTTTTCATGTTCTAAAAAGTCAACCAATTAGGAGCTATTCGAATAGCTGCTTGTACTATTCTCGAAATGCTTGAGCCAAAGCTTTCTAAGTGCATTCTTGGCTTTCTTCTAATCAAGAATACCATGTTAATACTGCCATCGTCAAACTTTCCTTTAAAAAATGGATAAGCAACATTCATCCCCAATATACTCTACATTTTACGATAGTAGGCAATCAGATACATCTTCGGGCAGCTGAGCCCATCATACTTTTCAAATTCTGGGACCTTGAATTTTGGAAAAAAGTTCATGGGCATTGATAAGTCCTTTTCCTTGCTCCATGGCTTAGATTCTTTCTTTAAACTACTCATATATTTGCCATATTGTTGGATCTCGAATCTCTCTTAATAGACTTAGTCTCAACCACTCTAGATCATGAGTTGACTACAAACGCGTTGGGTTAAAGAGTTCATCAGTTTGAGATTTGTAATCTTTTCTCCTCATTTTACTTGTAAGGAGAAACAGCAATTAATTTTAAAGATACGATAGGTCTTAGCATTGTTCACTTTATTGTTGTCATGTATTTATGAATGGATGAGTGAATGAATAAATAAATGAATCGATGATGCCATGTGTCTTTGATTGAGTTTGAGCATAAAGAAATCATAACAAAAATGACAAAGCTACATATCAACATACCATAAAACTCAAACATGCTTTTTATAATTCTTTGAATGTCCTCGGTGCGTAGGATTTCTCTTATACAATTTTAAAGAACAAATAAACATTGTCTTTCTACACATTCTTTTATCTTAACATCCTAGTATTCATAAAACCGTGAGAGAGATCCAATCACCATTTTTATCATTGGAAACTTCGCTTGGCCTTTCAAATTCCTTGATTAGCTAGGGTCCTTGATTCTCTTTAAATTTTCGAATCTTGTGGTCAATAAGGCTAGATAACTTTCATTTAAATGATATGCAAATCTTGATATCATGCCTCAATGCCCCAGTATGGTAGTTACAATGGGCATTAGCGTAGAACCATTGAAGGTACAGGCTTTTTTCAGAACATAGACAAGTGCAACCAAGTGTCCTTAGACTAAAAAGGGGATATAGCTCTCTATAGGTCATCAAAATGGGATCAAATTGGGACCCTCCCTATGATCTTTTCTTTGTACCAAAATTGGAGGACGATTAAGAAGTGATGAAAATATGTTTTGTTTTAGAAAAGGTTTATAGTTGTAACAACTTAGAGCTTGGGTGTTCAACTCAGATATCAGGGGAAGTGTGATAGCAAGGGGTTTGGTGTTGATCACTTCAGGTTCAGCCACTTGCATCTTTGATCCTGACATTGGGTTATGTAGTGTATGGAATTGAGTTTTTGGTGACAACATCTCTTGGGAATAATTTGTCTTCATTTAACTAAGGCTTGCAAGCATCTTTGTTAATTCTGACAATTGTCCTCTTATATTTTGAATATCTTATTCAACTCTTCCAATATTTCCCTCCAAGGTACTAATATGCGCTTCTGATTGATCCAACATAACCTGACCTAGCTGGCCTATTGCAGATGACGATGCTTCTCTTGCATATTCCCTCCCAAGAACACTAATTATGCTTCCACAATTCTTGCAAGTTGTTATTTCATTTCTCGAACATCATACCTGAGCTTCTCTTGGATGCATTCCAAAATACCAATTCTTACTTGTAATTGATCCCCATGTTAGACCTTTTCAATGCAAGGAACAAATGAATTTAACAATATGAATGACTTGTGCATAACCATGTTGAAATATGATGATTGGTAGAAGATATGTTATGCATGCGTGTGATTAAAAAGTATAGATGTGATGGAAAATGTTATGAAAAAAGAAGCCTTAATACCACTCCCATTTTATTGGTCTCCTTTTCTCGATCTTTTTCATTTTTTTGACACAACTCTGGATTTTTTTACTTTATTTTCTTAACAGAGGTTTTTTATTCCTTATTTTCCCTAAAGCATGACTTTCTGACTTTTTATTGAAAAGCTTAACCATAAAGAACACTATATTTATGACCACGAAAATAATTTCAATGAAAATTTACCCTAAGAAAAAAACAAGGCATTGCAAAGTGGCAACATTCGTTTGCCATCACTTGCTCATTGACGAACGTTAGTCATCAACCAGACAACATATCATCGTGTCCTGACACTGACATAACACATGTGGGTGATAATTTTCATTCATTATTGCCTACGTAACTATGTTATGTAAGAGTAAAGGTTAGAAGTGTTTTCCCTAAGTGCCCTTATTCTTTGGGTCATTCTAGCAACATTTCTATATGGTTTAACATGGTTTACATCATAGGGTTCACTATATGGGTTTGAGTTGACATCTAAATTGATATCCAAATCGTTCATCCTTCCGATAAAGGTAGCCAAGGGACCCTTATCCTAGGCCAATCGTAGGCTTGGCGGAATGGGTTTGATTCAATAGATGTATTTCCTAATGCAAATGCGGAGATAATTTATACCTCAGAAGCTATTACTGTGCCATGCAAAAGGGTACTCATAAAGGTGGATAGCTTACTTCCTTTGAATAAATGGGACCCTAAACTTACCATGAAGCTTGGTGGGAATCTAAATGCAAATGTAAGTGATTGGTATGTGTCAAAGAAATAGTCAAATCTTTTGTTTACTCCATATTACCATTTTTATTGAATCAAATTTATTCAAAAACAAAGTAGTCCCTAACAATCAAATGATGAAAAATTAGGACAAGTAAAATATAACTCTCTAAATTAGTCCTTAATGGAGTCATTAAGTTGTCGGCAAAGTGTCTCCTACAAAAGAAGTGCATATGACTGAAAAGTATTTCTCAACTGGAAAATGTCCTCTCAATTGGGACTCTTTTTTTTTTATGACGAAAGCGAAAAAGTATGGATTCTTGGCTCTTGACCATTAAATGGGACCATCGAATAAATTGCTAATCTAACTAGTCTCAAGTGGCCACCATGAAGTGGCAAACAATTGGAATCGCCACCAATCATTTAGGTCATGTGTGATTGGATGCCTATTGAATCTAATATTTGGAGTTACGAAACTCAAAACATTGATTTCATGGTTTACAGAATTCAAAGATTCAACAGTTGGGCTCGAAAGTTAGTTACTTGGTTCCCTGCGACGCCTAAAATTAGTAACTTTCTGGCCATATCTTAACTTAGTTTTAGTTCTTTCAATTTTGACTTGTCATTCTTTAAATATAATATCCTTCTTATGCATGAACTTAAATAAAATAAACTCAGGTTTTAGATAAAAAAATTAAATCATATATGCACCTTAGAGGCGTAGGGAACATAAAGACTTTTGATTAAAACATTTTTTGGATTTAGTTTTTTTGAAAATCAAATATTCCATATCAAGCACTAGAGAACTACCGACATGGAACATTACCTTATAATTTTTGAAAAACAATGGAAATATGGGTGCAAAATGATCATCACAAAAAAAAAAGTGTTACTAAGACAAAAAAAAATAATATCATAAAAGATAAATCACACAAAACAACAAAAAGGAGAGAAGAGGGCCTATCAAAATACATCTCATAACTATCATCGATAATCTTGAAATAAGAAAGTCAAAAATTTTGGAGACCCATTTAGATCTGTTCATTAATTGAGGCGTAAAAATCAGGTTTAAAGTTTGCAAAACTCTAAGTGACCCAACTGAGAGAAAATTTAATTTTTTTCTTGACAAATTTTGATGGGCAGGGTTGGAGCAAAAGTCAGGATTAGAGTATTCTCAAAGATGAAAATTTTAGTGATTTTGAAATTTGAATGACTTTTGTAAAAGAAGGGTTGGAGTATCCCATTGATAAAAACTTTGATGATTTTAGAGAGAGGAGCTTAAAGGATTTATCTTGACAAAAGTTCGATGATTTCTTGACAAAATGATGGCTTTGACAAATTCTTCACAAAATAGGTGATTTTTTATTAATAAAAAAATTGTTAAAAATAGAGGTGACACAACGAAGATTGTTCATGCCTTGATTTAGACTTAAGGGTTTGACACACAAATTTTGACTTGAAGAGACTAATCGACATCACATGGAGGCATCCAGATGCAAGGAAATTAATTGATTTTGACTAATGCTAAAAATAGGGGATAGTATCTTATTGTCCCTTTTTTTTTTATTTTATTCTAGGCAAATTCAAAGGTTCTGAGGGTTAGGTAAATTACCATTGGCAAAATGACTTGATAAGGATTAATGTAAAAAATTCAAAGAATACAAAAAAAAAATGTCTTCTATGTGGAAATGATTTTTAATGTTGGGTCTAGCACGACGCTGATAGCACGTGCAAGGAAAAAAGTGTGACAAACTTTGAAAGATCATTCTCAACTCGTACGGAATTGTTAAATTGCAAAAGACATGTTTTTGGGAGGAGAATTTCATGAACTATCTATGAAATTTTTTTCAAAATTTAAAAAAAAATCATTTGATGGGCTGAAATGGCCTAAACAGAATGCAAATCACTAATTCTAGGGGTTCCAAGTAGCCTTAGTTCGAAAAATCACATCTCCCTTATCCAAAATGATCCTAGGCCCAACGAGATACCATTAGGAAGGTTACTTAATGCCTTTTTAGGAAAAAAATATCAAATAATTTGTCAAAAATGGTTTAGGGTTTGAAAATAACTTTTCAAATCATGACTATAGTGCTATTAGGACAAAAACATGGGAGTTTTTTTTTTTTTTTTTAGGTTTCTTAGGACTAAATTTAAGTCATGGACATTCGAACATCCGCGACAAAAAGGAATAAGTAGCATGGGCTTCACAAGTTCATTTACATAATCCTTGAGTAGTTTGGGATGATGAAATAGCCTGTTGACCATGTCACAAACACAAAGGCTCTAAGCAAAAGATTAAGACACAAGCCACTTTGGACAATAAAAAAAAGTAGTTTTATCTTTGAAAATAGAACATATAGCCTCAATTACCATTGAATCCAAACATAAAATTTGATTTTTTCCTAAAATTGGAAGACCAAAGAATAAAAACCTTAAGCCCATGTTAATCCTCATTTATTGAAGGTTGTGTGGCCTTAACTTAGGGGGTTTTTTGAGAAAAGGTTTTTGACAATCATCAAATAAGCATCTTGACAAGTATGTTATAGCAAAATATGACATTCATGACAATGAATATAAATAGCATTCTTAGACAAATAAAGATAGTATATTGACATGTAAATATTGATAAAAATGAAAGAAATAAGATACATAGTAATGCTAGTTTAAAATAAAGATGCTATCTTGACAAATTATGAACTAAATATTACATTGATGACAATAAACATAAATAGAATGTTTAGACAGGTAAAAATGGTCTACTGACATGTAAATAATGACAAAAAATGAAAGATAATGACTAATAAGATGGATTGAGGTGTTAGCTTCATGAATAACAATCAAGAGTCATGCAATGGGAGATGATATGAACATGTTTAAATAATAAAAAGTTTGCTGAAATTTTTAGAAAACCATTAAAACATGTTTTTGAAGCAAACCAAGCACATAAACATGGTGAAACATAGCAAATCGGGCCAATAGAGCATAAAAAAATCCTAGGTCTACCATAAACAAGGCCACGGGATACATAAGGGCCACAGGAAGATGGTCATGGTCACATGGATATTGCTCTCTAAAATGATGACAATGATGTTAAAAAAAAAAGAAAATAAGATCAGAATATGATAGAAGTTATACCAAGTAGCTTTAACCCTTGCTTGAGCCCTTAAATAGAAAACTTGTCAACTTTAAGCTCACATTTTCCCCTCTCTTTGCTATTGATTAGCAAGAAAAGGGTGGCCAAACTGAGCTTAAGAGATGTGCTAATAATGGAAGGGAGGTTCGAGATGAAAATAGGTGGAATCAAGAGTTTTAGAAGGATTTTTGGTGGTGGCTTTTAGGAGCTTTTGGAATGAAGGGTTTTTCTGAGAGGATATTGGCTGAAGAGAGTTTTTTAAAGAGTGTTTGAATGTCTTAGAATATGTCTGAAATGTGTGTATAGTCTGTTCAAAGAATGTTGGTTTTATATGACCATGTGAATAGTGAGGGCCACATGCAAAAAGCAAGGTCATTTTGGGGTTTTGGTGCATGTACTTCATGTGTGGACAACTATGCTCAGCTACCCACTAAATCCATTGGTTGGCTCAACAAAAACAGTGGATTAATGTAACTTTTGGTAGCTAAGTAATAAGAAAGTCCAGGGTTGCCCTTTTACAAATTGAATTAAGTCATGAAAATGTCTCTTGCATGGTTATTTAGGCCTCAAAATTTGTTAAAACCCAATCATAAACTCAATGCTGAGGCCTGCTATGAATTTGGATGATTTTTGGTGCCAAAAACATGGTCTAATTCATGCTTTAATGTCATGATGTAAAAGGATGAAAATGGCATAAACTGGGTATTTTAGCTTTAAAGTATCGATACAATGTGTATTTTATTGATACTTGGATCAAATTTTTGCTCTCTGTATTGATAAAATGAGGTTGGTATCGGGTATCCATACCAACATTCTTTGTATCAATACTGACTAGCCAAAATGGATTTTTAAGCTACTATGAAGCTTGATATCAATACAAAAGGTCTATGCATTGATATAGGTATTTAGTATCGATACATAACCTTTTCGTATCGATATAAAATGTGAAATTTTGAATTTTTGATGATGTGGAAACCATGTATTAATACCTAAAACCCTATATCAATACTTACTCATGTAAATGGTGATTTCATGCAACTTTGGCATCCGAACCTCTTACCATGGCTAGGAATGATGGGGGATTGATTCGTGCTTGTCTACATGACCTCGATGATGCCTCGGATAGTGACCTTTTGATTATGCCTTGGGAGCCAGAAATTAACCCGAACAAATTGAGGTGTCTACGTGTATAAAGTTTCGAAGGTCCACAAATGACTTTAAGATTTTAAAATCTTTTCATTGAACTATGAAATTGTTTGCAACATTAAGTTATTATCGTGCAAAATTTAATACTTATAACATCCAAGAAAAAATTGTCAATAAACAAATCAACCTAACAGGAATAATGTAAAATTAAATTGAATCAACACATAATTGACTAAGCTCAAAATTTAGGATCCCTGCACCTTAGAACTTGAGTTCAAGCCAAAACAAGTCCATCCCCTCCCCAAATTAACAAATAATAATAATAATAATAATAATAATAATAATAGTACGCCCCGGGCAAGTTAGTTGAAAAGAAAAAAAGCATTTGTCAAAATAAAATCTTAATATGAATGTCAAAACTACCAATTCTATTTTGTATTATGGTCCATAATCAAATTAAGAAATGAGGTAATAACTATTGTAAAAAAAAAAAAATAAATATGTATATGTCCAGACAAATTGTGTCCAAAAATTTTAAATATGAATTAGGTGTCAAAAATTTTACTTTATTAAATTAAATAATTGGTAGAATATTTTGTATGGTATTTTTTGTGGAAGAAAATAATCCTTTGATACGATTTCGGTAAAATATAAGTGGCGGAGGATTTCAATAACCCTAAATGTATTGGCCAATTAGGTCAAACTAACTAAAATGTAGTTGAATTTAGACGAAATTTAACCTTAGTTAACGAGAAATTATTTTATAACCCTTCTAATATGGGCAATTTTTTAGTCAAATATAAAGATAAAGAAAATTAATTTTTTTAAAGAATTAATGCGTTGATGTTAACCGATAATTAAAAAATAAATATATATTATATTTGTTTAGTGGATAAATGAACTAAAAAATATCATTTGAAAAAATATACTTTAAAAGAAAAAAGAATTGATGTATGCATAAGTATTTTTTTGAAGAAAAAAATAGTATTTTTAAGGAAGAAGTTTGTTATTTTTTTAACAAGTTTTACAAAATCGAAAGACAGCAATAACTTTGTTGCATTATTTTATATATATATATATATATATATATATTTATTTATTTATATTTTATTTAATTAAATTGATGTTATTCGACTAAAACACTAATTCAATTAAGAATTGTTGTTATTATTACAAATAATTGTAAACATAAATAATTTAGTTAACTTCCATATCTTCGATTTGATTTTCGATGGAAAGTAGTACTGCTGTCAGGGATGAAGTCGGCATGAAGGTCTAACTCAAATTGAATTCAATGCAGTTGTATTTTCAAGTTTGAAATTGATTATAAATCTTTGTTAAAAAATACTAGAATTTATCACATTTACAAAAAATAAAAATAAAAATAAAAAATATATATTATATTTAAAAAATAATAAGTGAAAAATATAAGCGGATAGTTAATTTTTATAAGTTAAGAGATAATAAAAAATATGGGAAATTTTTTTATAGATAGTTATTTTTTAAATCAATCATATTATATATATATATATATCATATTTTATTATTATTTAAATTTATTTTTTTATTTTCCTTAATTGACTCATGACATTGC
>JBBYHM010120319.1:0-39307 GCA_038381775.1 Adansonia rubrostipa | reverse complement strand
ATTGATTAGGATTTTCTTGTTCAGTTAGGGCTCTACAGATTGTGGCCTATATAAGGGAGTCTTATTCATGTAATTCAGGAGATTTGAATATAAAAAAAAATACTTAAGAGTTTCTTCACTTTGTGAGAACTTCTTCTTTGTTCTTTAAACAAGAACTTAATTTGATCTTATCAGGGTAAATTGTGGCGATCAAAATTGTTATAACTTTGGTTCAATCAGCAGGTTTGATTAGGATCAAGTGGTATTTGCTTGACTTTGAAGACGATCCTAGGGTTCTAATTCCATCCAATCAGGGTTTTAGTTTGTGTTTCATCCTAAGGTTTGCGTTAAAATTGGTGGCAACTCCAAATAAATAGTCATTTCGTAATGACTATTTAAGGTTAAGTCGAGTGAGCGATTCATCTTGACCACCTAGCCCCAAAAATAAAAAAATATCAATAATGATATGGCCTATAAAAATAAGAGAATATAAAATAGTAATAAATTTAATAAATTTAGGAGCAAAGGCAATTTAAGTCGGGCTTGGTTAGGATTCGTATCCGAGCCACATTGCGATAATAAGATATTTCTTCAATGTAACTTGGAATGGTGAATCCTCTCTAGATCACCTATCCACCTTCATATGGCTCATGTCGTACTCGAAATCACCCTACCATAAGCATCTATCTATTCTGGGCCCGTTTGTGATGGAACCAAAGCATGACACTTCCCATATAAGATGACCTAGTATCACAAGTCTGAGGACTAATATACACAACTGGATATTAGAACATATTCCATAAACTCTTGAATGACTAATACTAAATTGAGTTCTCATATGGGCCATGTTCAGTGAACTTGTTTCTACAATTAAGCGTGCATATGCTATCCCCAAGTATCTCTGTACTTTAACTTCTATGAGATCAAAGAGTTGCATGCATCAAATGCATAGGGATTAGCATATAATAGTCTTTGTGTATAGTCAATGCCCTATCTTGACAATATGATGACTAGGAACGTTCTTAGAGACACGCCTTTGATGCATAAGGATCTCATCGTCATAACTCATTACTATCAAGATACAATATATATATTGTAAGGCCATTGTATTTCATAGGCTTCATCTGATTAGTATTTGCATGATTGTCAATTGTGTTGCTAACATGAAGGAAAACCTTGAATCACTAACATAAATGATTGGTTTGCATTATTAACTATTATATGGCTTATCCAATCTGATTGGCTCTAAGGCATATATCAGCAAATTGAATGTACATGTGACTATAACTGAATATACAGGTAACTATAACTGAATATACAGATGCTTATAACTGAATGTATGAATGACCTAAACTAATTATTTAATTCCAATATATATTGCTATATGTTTCAATATCTGGAGGGTCAGTTCCCATACCAAGAGAACCGTTATATATATAATATAAAATATTATATTATATAATATATAATTATATAACAAAAAATAAAAAAATATTTTATATTAAATCACAAATTATTATTATTTAAAAATAACATAAAATATTTTTATTTTTTATTATTTTTAAATAATAATTTGAGATTTAATATAAAATATTTTATTAGTTTATTATTTTTAAATACTACTTTTAATATATATAATTTATGTATAATATATATTTAGGGTCAATTCCCTTGGCATAGGAATCGACCCTCCATATATTGAAACACATATCAATATATATATATATTGGAAATAGTAATTCGAGGTTTAATATAAACTATTTTTAATCTTTTATTATTTATACATAATAGGGGTCGGTTCCTCGTCGGTTCCCCTAATATAGGAACCAACCTTCCATATATTGAAACATATATCAATATATATATTAAAATTAAATATATCAGTTTTGATCATTTGTATATTCAGTTATAGTCATTTTTATATTCAGTTATAGGCATCTATATATTCATTAATAGTCACATGGACATTCAGTTATGATTATATTTTATATTTTATTATTTTTAAATAGTAATTCGAGATTTAATATAAAATATTTTTAAATAATTTATATATAATATATATTTGGGGTCAATTCCCGTAGTATAGGAATCAACCCTTCATATATTGAAACATATATCAATATTTATTGGAATTAAGTATATTTGTTTTGGTTATATAAATAATCTGTTATAAATACATGTACATTCAATTATGGGCATCTGTACCTTTAGTTATGATTATCTATACATTCGATTATAGTTATATTTTTATTTTTTATAATAATTTAATATTTAATATAATTTTTTTAATCTTTATTATTTTAAATAGTATTTTTTATATATACTATTATAATATATAATACATAATATAATATATATTATATTACATATACAATATATAATATATTATATATAATATATATTAATTCGAGATTTAATATAAAATATTTTTTAATTTTTATCATTTTTAGATAGTAATTTGAGATTTAATATAAAAATATTTTTTTTATTATTTTTAAAATAGTAATTCAAAATTTAATATAGCATATGTTTTTATTTTTTATTATTTTAAATAGTAACTTAAAATTTAATATAAAATATTTTTAATATTTTATTAATTATAAATATTATTTTTAATATATATATTTATATATATATATGGAGGGAGCTGACCCTCGTTAAGACTTGCAACCAGACAACAAAAAATAAAATAAAATCAAAAGTGAATGAGTAATTATAATCTTCTTATTAATAATTTTAATAATTATTATTTTTATAACTATTTTTCTTGATTTTAATATTTTTAATAATTTATGATTTATTTTTTAAAAATTTTCCTTAATAATTATTTACTTTTTTTTTAAATATAATTTTTACAAAATTTATTTCCACGATATCGTTTTTTTCGTTACGTACGCGTGCCAAATTCTAGCTCTTTTCAACCGAAATAATCGTTGACCGTAGTGATAAACACCTGATTGAGTGGAACAAAGACGAGCTTGAACCCCTTTTTTCCCCCACAAAATTAAAAAATAAATCAGTGAAATGGAAATAAAATATATGTCTAATCATTGGAAAAAAAAAAAAAAACCGAGGTTGGAAGGTCAAAGGAAAATTTGTTCCATGCGGTTAAACCGCAAAAAAAGAAAGAAAGAAAGGAAAAGTCTAAGCACCAAAAGAAAAAGAGAAAGTGAGGTTAAAAGGAAAGGGAGGAATTCTAAAAAATTAAAATCAAGAAATAGTTATTAGATATGGTGAAAACAAGAAAAATAATTTCAGAATAGAAAATAATAATTTTAAAAATTTATTATTAAGGAGGCTGAAATTATTTTTTTGCCCCCATTATATCTCCTTTGCTGCTTTCGTTTCTATGCTGAAACAACTAGGTGGTCGGAGCGCTTGTGTAAAAGGACCGACCCCTATATAAATATATTATAAAATAAAATGTATATTATAAATTATAATATATATTATATAAATTATCTATAAATTAAAAGTATTGTTTAAAATTAACAATATTTGACATTAAATCTGAAAATATAATTTAAAAATAATTACTATTTATAAATAATAAAAATAAATATCTTTTATATTAAATATCAAATTATAATTTAAAAATAATAAAAAATAAAAATACTGAGTAGGGAACTAACCCTCCACTAATATATTATAAATATATTACATAATATATATAAATTTATATATTAAAAATACTGTTTAAAAATAATAAAAAATTAAAAATATTTTTTATTAAATCTTAAATTTATAAAATAAAAAATATATTAAATCTTGAATTATAAAATAATGTTAAATTACTAAAAATAAAAATATTTTAAAATAAATATCAAATTACTATATAAAAATAACAAAAAAATAAAAAATAATTTATATATTATTATATAATATTATATAATACATCATATCTATTATATATAATATATTATATGTAATATTGTATACACGTGGGAGGTAGGGAATCGACCCTCACCTCATATATATATATATATATTAGGTAGGGAGTCAAAGTAACCGACTTTCCCCTTTTATATTATATATTATATATATTATATACGTAATATATTATATATATTATATATAAATTATATATAATAAAAATAATATATAAAAATAATAAAAAATATATTATGTTAAATTTTAAATTATTTTTTAAAAATTAAAATAATATATATTATAGATAATATATAAATTATATATAATATAACAATATATTATATATAATTTTACGTTAAATTATTAATTACTATCTAAAAACTAATAAAAATTAAAAGTATTTTATATTAAATCTGGGATTATTATCTAAAAATAAAAATAAAAATAAAATATATTTATATTAAATACCAAATTATTTTTAAAAATAATACATACTATGCATAAATTACATAATATTTATTATATTAATATACATTATATAATAAAAATAAAAATACTTTAGATTAAATCTTGAATTACTATTTAAAAAAATAAAAGATATTCTATATAAATTATTTCAAAAAAACAAAAAATAATACTAAATGTACAAATAACTATAAGAAAATATATGAATGATTATAACCGAATGTACGGATGAATATAATTAAATATATAGATGAATACAACTAAATGTACACATCCTCATAACTAAATGTACGATTGATTATAACTAAATGTACAACTCACCGTAACTAAATTTAAGACTCACCATAACCAAAAGTACCAAATAACTATAACTAAGTGTACAATTAACTATAACTAAATATATGACCCAGTATAACTAAATGTACAAATAATTATAAATAAATGTACGACTCACCATAACTAAATGTACAAGTCATCATAACTAATTGTACGTATGACTATAACTAAATCTACGACTCATCATAACTAAAAAGTACAAGTTACTATAACTAAATGTACGGACACCATAACTAGATATACGAATCACCATAACTAAATGTACGGCTACCATAACTAGATGAACAACTCACCATAACTAGATGTACAACTCTGCATAATGAAATGTATGACTCACTATAACTAGATATACGAATAACTATAACAAAATGAACTATTTACCATAACTAGATGTACAACTTACAATAACTAAATACACGACTTACCATAACTAAATATACCACTCACTATAATTAAATGAATAATTCACCATAACTAAATGAACGACTTACCATAACTAGATGTGTGACTCACCATAATTAGATGTATGACTCACTATAACTAAATGTACACCTCATCATAACTAAATGTATGAGACACAATAACTAAATGTACAACTCACAATAACTAAATGTATAACTCACCATACACCATAATTAAATGTATAACTCACAATAACTAAATGTACGACTCACCACAATTAAATGTACTACTCACCATAATTAAATGTACAATTCACCAAAACTAGATGAACGACTTACCATAACTAGAAGTACGACTCGGTATAACTAAATGTATAATTCACCATAACTAAATGTATAACTCACCATAACTAAATGTATGATACACTATAGCTAAATGTATAACCCACCATAACTAAACGTATAACTCACTATACATCATAATTAAATGTATAACTTACTATAACTATATGTATAACTTACTATAACTAAACGTACAACTCATAATAATTAAATGTATAACTCACTATAACTAAATGTATGACACACTATAACTAAATGTACAACTCACTATAAATAAACGTACAGCTCACTATACACCATAATTAAATATACAACTCATAATAACTAAATGTTTGACTTACCTTGATTAAATGTACAACTTACTATAACTAAATGTATAACTTACCATAACTAAATGTACAACTCATAATAATTTAATGTACAACTCACAATAACTAAATGTACGACTTATAATAACTAAATATACGATTCACTATAACTAAATATACGACTCACTATAACTAAATGTATGACTCACGATATATAACTAAATGTACGACTCACAATAAAATTAAATATTTTATATATTAAAATAATATATATTATATAATAAAAAATTTTATATTAAATTTTAAAGGACCACAAATTGATATGTGAGGAGTCAGCTCCCTTGTAAAGGAATCGACCCCCCTTTTATATTATTTATATAATATAAATTTTATATATTTATATATTAAATAAATTTATATATTTAGTTATAGTGAGCTGTATATTTAGTTATTATGAGTTGTACATTTAATTATGGTGTACGGTGAGTTGTATATTTAGTTATGGTGAGTTGTACATTTAGTTATTTGAGTTGTACATTTAATTATAGTGTGTTGTACATTTAGTTATGATGAGTTGTACATTTAGTTATAGTGAACCATACATCTAGCCATGGTGAGTTGTTCATCTAGTTATAATAGTCATACATTTAGTTATGGTGAGTCGTACATTTAGTTATAATTATTTGTACATTTAGTTATGTGAGTCATACATTTAGTTTTAGTTATGTGTACTTTTGATTATGGTGAGTCCTAAATGTAGTTATGGTGAATCGCACATTTAGTTATAATCAATCGTATATTTAGTTATGGTGAGTTGTGCATTTAGTTATGCTCATATATACATTTAATTATACTCATCCGTACATTTAGTTATAATCATTCGTAAATTTTCTAGTTATTTGTACATTCAGTATTATTTTTTGTTATTTTGAAATAATTTAATATAGAATATATTTTATTTTTAAATAGTAATTCAAGATTTAATATAAAATATTTTTATTTTTATTATATAATATATATTCGGCAATTTATGTATAGTATGTATTATTTTTAATTTTTTCAAAAATAATTTGAGATTTAATATAAATATCTTTTATTTTTTATTTTTATATAATAATCCTAGATTTAATATAAAATATTTTTAATTTTTATTAGTTTTTTAAATAGTAATTAATAATTTAACATAAAATATTTTTATTTTTATTATATATAATATATTGTTATATTATATATCATTTATATATTGTCCATAATATAAAATATATATAATATATATTATTTTAATTTTAAAAAAAATAATTTAAAATTTAATATAATATATTTTTTATTATTTTTAAATAATATTTTAAATATATATAATTTATATATATAATATATAATATATAATATATAATATATTACTTATATAATATATTATATATATGTATATGATATAAAAGGGGGAAGTAGGTTCCTTCGACTCCCTACCTAATATATATATATATGAGGTCAAGGTCAATTCCCTCCCCCCCACTTGTATATAATATTACATATAGTATATTATATATAATATATAATATATATTATTAATAATATATAAAATATTTTTTATTTTTATATAGTAATTTAAGATTTATTTTAAAATATTTTTATTTTTATTATTTTTTAAATAGTAATTCGAGATTTAATATAATTCGAGATTATTTTATAATTCAAAATTTAATATATTTTTTATTTTATGTATTAAGATTTAATATAAAATATTTTTAATCTTTTATTATTTTGAAACAGTATTTTTAATATATATAATTTATATATTTTTAATTATGTATTATATTTATAATATATGTTGGTGGGGTCAATTCCCTACTCAATATTTTTATTTTTTATTATTTTTAGGTTGTTCTTGATATTTAATATAAAATATATTTATTTTTATTATTTATAAACAGTAATTATTTTTAAATAATAATTTGAGATTTTATATAAAATATTATTAATTTATAAAATAATTTATATAATGTATTTAAATTTGTAACCGACCCCCTAATTGTTTCAGCAAAATGGAAACGAATGCAGGAAAGAAGAGATAAAAAATGGGGGCAAAAAAGTAATTTCATTCTTTAAAATTATTGTTTCCTTGTGTGGAATTATGTTTTCTGCTTTCACATTTTTGAATAAATATTTATTGCTTTCACTTTTTTGCAATTCTGCGAAAACGGAATATTCCACAGTTAAACAGCGAGTCGCTCTGCCCTATAACACGTAACTCAACAAGCTGATCTTACTCTCAAAAAAGCACTTCTTGTCAAACCCTAACCTCTCTGTGGAAGCCCTAATCAATGGCTTCACGTCGACTCATCTGTTCTCTCCTCCGCTCCACTTCTTGCCGATCTCTGTCTAAATCTTCAAACTTTAATACTCGCCTGTCCTCACCTTTTTGCACGCGCCACCTTTTTCCTTGCACTCACTTTCTCTCCCGCGGTGCTGAGTACGCCACATCTGCAGCTGTAGCTGCTTCTCCTGCTCCATCTCAGCCTCCTACCACTAAGAAAGGCGGCGGAGGCAAGATCACCGATGAGTTTACAGGAGCAGGAGCCATCGGTCGGGTTTGTCAAGTAATCGGTGCTGTGGTTGATGTGAGATTCGATGAAGGTTTGCCTCCGATTTTGACTGCGCTTGAAGTGATGGACCACTCGATCAGGCTTGTGCTGGAAGTGGCTCAACACTTGGGTGAAAACATGGTTAGGACCATTGCTATGGATGGAACAGAAGGACTTGTTAGAGGGCAGCCCGTTCTCAATACTGGATCCCCTATCACTGTAAATTTTCTCTTCTCTTTGAGCGTTTTATTTTTTATTGGAAATGATGAAATTTTATTGGAAATTTCATCTAATTGGTCTTGTTTGGTGTCTGGGAGCCTGAAACTTGGATATGAAGTAAAATAAAGATGGATATCTGATTATATTTATGGATCTGAGTTATGATTTATCGAAATCTGATCTGGAATTGGTGAGAAATTTTTGTCAAACAATTGAAAGATTACTTCTTTATGGTCAGTGATTTTTTTTTTTGGTAAAACATTGGGCATCAAATTCAAATCCATTACCTTATTTGTTAGTTTGCTACTACTGAAATTATATTGTTTATGGGATTTTTACCGTTTTCGCTTGTCTACCATGTGATACTTAGATGTTTAAATTTCTTAAACTTCTTAATCATGTTTGCTCGTTCTCATCAGGTGCCTGTTGGTAGAGCTACTCTTGGTCGTATCATAAATGTTATTGGAGAGCCTATTGATGAGAAAGGCGATCTCAGTAAGAGATTTTCCAACTTTTTAATCATTTGAGCAATTTACTTTCTAGTGTATTGGTGCTAAAGTCTAACTGATTGTGTTTAATATTTATAACTGATTGTGTTTAATATTTAACAGAAACCGATCACTTCTTGCCCATTCATAGAGAAGCTCCAGCTTTTGTCGATCAAGCTACTGAACAACAGATCCTTGTCACCGGTATTAAGGTACTAATTATTGGTTGCAATTATGCATTTCTTTGACACCATGCAATTTTTTCCCCTTCTGTGGAAAGATGGTATGCTGTGTCAGGATAAACTTCTATTCACCCATTCTGTTGTCTGAATCTGGATGAGAGTACGTTAGTCAGGGTCAAAACTTTATTCTCATGCTTTATTTTCCAGGTTGTTGATCTCCTTGCACCGTATCAAAGGGGAGGAAAGATTGGACTTTTTGGTGGTGCAGGTGTAGGGAAGACGGTGCTTATCATGGAACTTATCAACAATGTTGCTAAAGCTCATGGTTGGTTTTATATTATATTCGTGGCTACTTCTCAGTTTGTACTTTGTTTATTATTGCTATATTACTTGTTTCTGTGCATAGGTGGTTTCTCAGTGTTTGCGGGTGTTGGAGAACGTACAAGAGAAGGTAATGACTTGTACAGGGAAATGATTGAGAGTGGTGTCATTAAGCTTGGTGACAAGCAGGTAAATACCAGCTATATGAATCATCTTGTCCAGATTTCTGTATTTTTTTACATCTTATCCTTGTGGTTTATCATTTTTCCGTCATCACAGGCTGATAGCAAGTGTGCTCTTGTCTACGGTCAAATGAATGAGCCTCCTGGTGCTCGTGCTCGTGTTGGCCTTACTGGTTTGACTGTGGCTGAACACTTCCGTGATGCTGAAGGACAGGATGTTCTTCTCTTTATTGACAACATTTTCCGTTTTACTCAAGTAAGATGGCTTATTGCGGAAGCATTTGAAACACTTTGCGGTATATATTGCATGTTGCTGATGGTTTGAATCTTGTTTTTCGTTTTTTTTTATCCTTCAGGCGAACTCGGAAGTGTCTGCCTTGCTTGGTCGTATTCCATCTGCTGTTGGTTACCAACCAACTTTGGCTACTGATCTTGGAGGTCTTCAGGAGCGTATTACCACCACCAAGAAAGGTTCTATTACTTCTGTGCAAGCCATTTATGTGCCTGCTGATGACTTGACTGATCCAGCTCCTGCTACAACCTTTGCTCACTTGGATGCCACAACTGTGTTGTCCCGGCAGGTATTATTATACTCGTCTATATGCAGCCATTCAGGAGGTGGCTCTATCTGATTTTCCTTTATGATTACGCTCTGCTTTCTGCTCATAGCACATGCTTTCTTCTTTCTCTATTATATCAGATCTCTGAGCTTGGTATTTACCCGGCTGTGGATCCTTTGGATTCTACGTCTAGAATGCTTTCACCTCATATTTTGGGTGAGGAACACTACAATACTGCTCGTGGTGTGCAGAAAGTTCTCCAAAACTACAAGAACTTGCAAGATATCATTGCCATTTTGGGAATGGATGAGCTTAGTGAAGATGATAAGCTAACTGTTGCTCGTGCTCGTAAGATCCAAAGGTTCTTGAGCCAACCTTTCCATGTAGCAGAAGTGTTCACTGGTGCTCCTGGCAAGTATGTGGAGTTGAAAGAGAGCATCACCAGCTTCCAGGTACAATTCTTTCTGCTCGGCATGTATGAGCAAGTTAATATTTCTTATGATGGGTGGATCCATGGTATGATATCCTTCATTAACAAAATAAGTGTAGTATTTAGAAGTTTTTGAATGCAGCAGCAGATGCTATACGAAGTTCCCAAGTTATCATTGCTCGCAATTTGTGTGAGATATCGATAATATTGTCCTAAAGCAGAGCAAAAAAGTAATGTGAACCGTATGGATAAAACCCAGGTAGAGGGAAAATGCTAATTTCTTGGTTGTTGGCTGACACACGTCAGCTCGTGGTTTAGATAGGCGTTATGAAACTGGACAATGGCATGCAAATTTTCTTCTGATTGATATTCAGGACCACCTTTTTTTTTTTAATGAGAATTCATTGATAAGGTTCATAACCATTTTGGTTAAAACGTATCTTGGTCAAGAAAATCTATCTGATTACCCTGCTGTCTGGGTGCATATTTTAGTAATTTATTGTACATGAGTAAGTATTATTTGTATTTTATTCATATATTGTCTGGTATTAGTAAACATTCTTCATAATCTTGAATCTTACAGGGCGTGTTGGATGGAAAGTATGATGACCTTCCAGAGCAGTCATTTTACATGGTTGGAGGAATTGAGGAAGTCATTGCTAAGGCAGATAAGATTGCCAAGGAATCTGCGGCCTAATTAAATACTTACATACCTTTTTTCTTTCGTGGTAGTTGCAAAAATAATCTAGGTCGTGTTGGCCATGCCAGCAACAGGACTGTTCATTTTTTGGGGTCAATGTACCAGAGTTTTTTGATCTATGTTTTAATGATGTTTCTCAAGAGTATAAAAGAGTAGAACTGGGCCTGTTCTCCCAAATCGCTGGAAGGCTGTGTGCAAATATATATATATATATATATATTTTACGTTAAAAACGCTGGATAACAAAGTTATCCTTTCTGACTGCCATTTGTGCGGATGAGGTACTGTTTTGAAATGCACTGGTGATTGGATTCTCGTCTTTTAATTTTGGAGGACTTAAAAATAATTTTTAAAGTAACATATAGAAATAAAAAATATAAACATATATGAATATATGAATATATGAATTTGATTATTTGTATATTAAAATTTAATTAATTTAAAGTATATTTATATTCATTATTTATTTCATAACAAGAAATAAAAAAAATAAAATGTGAACCTAATAATTCATTAAATAACTCATAATATCATTTAATATTGTTCTTTTTACTATTTAGTTCTAATATTTTTTTCATTAGATTCAACATTCAAACTTTTAATAAATTTACTTATACCAATTTATTTTATATTATTATTTAATATTTTAGTTTTTATTGAAATATATCAATATAATAATTTTTTATTGAATATTATAAAATTAATATAACCTTATTTTTTAAAAAATAATAAATAATCAATTATTATATGACACTTATACAAAATAGAAAGTTATTTAAATAATGTGACATACAAAATGACATAAAAAATAACTAATATACGACATGAAAAATAATATAAGCACTGCATTAATATATTAACGTGTTGAAATTTATATATAACAAATGTAATACAAAATTGAGAGTTATTTGAATAAAACTACTTAAACCTAATAATTTTAGATACGATACAGAAATAATTAAAACACAAATACAATACGAAATAATAGCACTAACATGAACAAATATACTAATGTGTCAAAATCTATAAAAATTCTAAAAATAGCTTTATAAGATATAGATAATTCTAAATATAAATTTTCATTATAATTACTTTATAATATAATTGTAATAAGGTTAAGTACAAGTGGAAGTCTAACCAATAATGCATATTAAAAAATTTGAATATGTGTATTATAATTAATTATTATTTAATTATATTATATTTGTAATTTTATTTTTTATAATTTATTGATGAGCAAAAATTAATCTATATTCGCAAAACATAATTAAAATATTTATCTTAATTATTTTTTTTATTTTTATGTTATATATTAAATTATCTAATTGAATATTTTTATTTTATGTTATATAATTAAAAAAATTATATATTAAACATTGCTAGAAAAATAAAAGTGTGAGATTGAACATATCTTATAAAGTAAGATGAAAGTTATCCCTATTAATGTTAAATGTAACAAGCAATTGTAATTTTTTATAATTACCGGTTGTTAAATGTTTTAAATTATAATTATATTTAAGATATTATATGTAAATACTTTGATATGTCATTAAAGCAATATGAGAAAAATACTTAAAACACAACATGATACAAAATTATATTAACATGATATGAATAGACAAATAACGTGTTAAAATTTACTTAAAATAAATTATTAACTTGTTACGAGTATGAACATGATACGTGACACAAAATTAAAAATTTCAACACAAACACTATGAAAGTATAATTAAAAATGAAAATAAAAGAAAATACGACTTGAATACGTGAAGATGTTAAAATCTAAATAAACTATTAATGTTTTAAAATTTATATAAATATATAATAAAAAATACAATTTGAATACACTAAATAAAAAATGAAAAAAAAAAAGAATTGGAGGAAATGAGGACCGGAAAACTAGCCCTCAATTTTATGTTAATTACAAAATTATCCCTCGATTGGAAAATCAGTTGAGTGATTTCTTTGAACATATGTTATAAAGATTTGTAACTCTGATGTTCCGTAAACCCATGGGATCCAAGGACTTCTGTCCCTCTGAAGTTCTATTGGTTGGCAGGGATTTCAATTCCAATTCCGTTTCCATTTAGAATTTTGTAAAATTTTGGTGAGCTACCTAATCTTTCGTTTATAGTAACGTGGGCTATGGCTTTACATCGGAGATTATAGATGTGATACTGTGATTGCTTTCTTTAGCTCGGTGTGGGAGGGGAAGGAGGTGTTAAATCTACTTTAGTGTGTTTCTTCTGCTCGGCTGTTACTTTGGAAATAATTTTAGTAAGAGTTTTCTTTAGGAAAAGCTATAATTGCTTTTGAAGTAAAAAAATTATAATTGTTTTTTTTATTATTAAAGTGGTCGTGTTATAACCAGGAATTGTAAGGCTTAAAGCCTAATGTCAAGGCAAGCTTAAATTGTCCAATTCCATCACTTGGGTATCGCTAAGTCATTATCTTTCCAGCAGTAACAATCGTCTTGCACTAGGCGGTGGGGACCACCGAACATTTCTCCACCAGCAAGGTTTCAGTTCGTATGCCCACTACACCCAGGGTAGACCTAGGTAGGTGGTTATGCTAGTTACATGATAAGTAGACTGAACAGGAAGTAAAGACCCAAGTGTAATTAAGTATAAAAAGCAAGAGGTAAATTTAAAATTGCGAGGCTACTATTCTTCGTCTTCTATATTGCTCTCTCGTGTTCTCTAACTTTTAGAACCCTTTTTGATCATGTTTTAAAGCATCAATTTTGACATTTTTTTTACTTTTTTTATTTTGTAGGACAAAAGCAAGCCCAATAATCCTTTCTTCAATGACCTTGTTGCTGGCCCTGTTTAAGGAAATCAAGAACGAAAACCAATGTCTCAACCAGCTGATTCTATTTCGACCACAACTAAGTCTGTCTTAACCATCTCGCCTCCTCAAGCTTGCCCATGCTGGTACATCAACCTTGAACACTATTGTTTCTTGTGCTATGGTTTCTACTGCCATGCCAACCCTCCCCCTCATAAAGGCATTCAGTCCATCATCATTTTGTGTGTCCTTTGATTCTCTCAAACACCGATGTCATAGCCAATTGGCTACAAGAACCATCTCTTAACTACTATCAGAACTTCTTGGGACTCTTTTCACCCATCGTGAGCACCTCTCTCAACCTCGTTGACAACGCCCCAACCAACAATAAATTTTCATGATCTAGGCCTCAACAAACCTGCACTTGTAAGCACCACCCTGATAGCTCTAACCTCCGCAACAGCTGGCACATCCCTCATACTTTCCACCAACATCATAGCCCCATCGTTTGCCAACTTGGTAAATCTACTTAATCCATTTTATGTGTAATCCTCATTATCCTTAAGTCCTATTATGTCACTTGCCCTACCAACCTTGTTGCTACAAGCTGAATATCACACTTAATACATAGCCTATTTTCAAGTGCTAACCACCCAAATTGCGGCACGAACAGCCATCATCCAACAAACCCAGCAGCAATCGCATAGCTTGTGCAATTAAAAGGTAGATCGCCTAACCCTAACCAGAGCAAAACCTTGCTCAAACTAGTCATCCGACCCTACCCAGGCACCGTGACAGTTCATGCTTAGCCCCAAATAATAGTTACTTGCAACAATAGAAAGCAAAAGCAACCAAAACACACTACCGGAAAATTAAACACTAACAAAGTTACATATCCATTCCAAGACCTTACTCTGGCAGAATAGCTTATAGCACTATTACAAGAAATTAAAAACTCTCCTTTTCCATTCAACAAGTGCAAGTGTTTAAAAAATTTAAAATTTTCCTTGATAATTTTGATGGCACAATTGACCCAACCGACCACCTTAATTATTTCAGAGCCTTCCACTACCGAAGAGATGTCTCGAACAAAGTACAATGGCGAATATTCTTAAAGACCCTATATTGCCTAGCAAGACAGGTGGGACTCACTAAATCTGGGATCTATTGTTGGGCAAGAATTTCATAGCCCTTTTGAAGTTGTCGAGCAATAGCTAAACGTTATGCTAGTTTAATGGCCATCAAACGAAACCACAATTAAACCCTTCGAGAGAGATAAAGAGATTCTCCTTTGCAACCTTAGATGTTCATGAATGGAATGATGAATGAGCTTTCCAAACATTTATCTCAGGAATGCATCATACAGACCTTAAGTATGCACTCACTGATGCTCAATCGACAAAGCTGTACCAACCTTATGAAAAGGCATAAAAGTATCTCGAAGCAGAAGAGCTTGAAATAATTAATCTAATAAAGAACATAGAGGCAACAATTTTTGGCTAATTAGAGAGAAAATAAGATCATTTTAGCCAATGGCTTTTACCAATATCAAAACTTAAATAGCATAACAAAAAGAGAAAATAGATGCCTTTCTATGCCAAATACGACACCTATATGTCTTAATATATCGAGACATGAAACTTAATATATTAGAGTAGACAACACTTCAAATCATCATAGGGCCCTAGTCGGTTGGATGAACCATTTGTTTGAACCTTTCATACTGGAATATGAGAGTGACTAGGTTCAGGAGTTGTCGTTGAAATCTTTTGGCTAGGTGTGATTGGCTACTTATTAAAATCATTCACTAAAGAGTTACGAAACTCTAAAAAAACAATTTTACAGCGTACACATGCCAGAGATCTATAAATTTGGTCTTGGGAGCAGCTTACACCAAATACTGGGTGCTAATTAACCACATATATCCGAATTTATTTTTGTCAATTTCAATCATATTTATTCAATTATAATCCTCTTTTTATTTCATCACAATCAAACAAATATCATTAACAAAGATGTATCTCAAAACTTTCACTATGACTAGCTCGAATTTACAACTGATTCGGTGCAAAAACCATTTATAAAGGAAAAATTCCACAAAAGTACTCACTTATGGACTCAATTTTCAATATTTTTATCAATTGTAACTCCATTTAAAAGAAATCACAAAATATTACATTTAACCTAAATTGACAAAATTGCAACTTTAAGAACAACATTAAAAATATCAACTTTATTTAATTCAACTTGAAAGCTTTAATGTGAGCCACTAGGGACTTTTTTAGGACACACCAAAAATAACTTTCAAAATCAATTTCGAGGAATTAGAATGCCTTAAAATAATGAACACAAAACTCGGAGAAAACTAAAATAAAGGATAGATTTGACCTTTTGAGCTCTTCGAATTCATATAGTTTATTCTTATCACATAAAATCACCAAATCAAATACTATGAATGCTGATTCAGTATAATTTAGCCTAAAAATACTAAAAAATGCTAGAAAATCATTTTGGCTATCACATAAATTTTTTAATTAGACACTATTGCATCGTGCAGCATATTCGACCAACCTAACATCCTGATTCATCCAAAATACCCACTAGACGAGCTATACATGCTTGACAAGCTTGTTCACTCTACTTTTATCTAAAAATATGAGAAAATACAAAAAATGATTATCTGCATCGAAAACAGTTTGTAATACTAATCAAGTGCTGAAACAAAGCCATGTGAGCAATTTAGGTTCAAGGATTTTTTTTGTATTTGTCTGATCGAACGTTTCAAAGGCCAATTATGCAACCCAATCAATGGGATTACAAGAAAAGTACAAACAAAAATTCCCAACATCAATAACCTTTTTTTATGAGTCTACTGTGTTGGGTCACAATAGTAGCTATGATACAACTTATGATAAAGAGGCGTTTTGTTAAATTTTTATAATATGTTTCAAACTTTTGAATATTCGGCAACAAGATCAAATAAACTCTATGAATGTCCTATATGAGGAAATAACAAAGATTTTTAAGTACCAAAACCCATAACTATGTTTTCTGACATTAGCGATATCTTTGGAGCCACGTGAATGTCTCCGTTTACATGGCTTTTATTCATTATTATTCTTAACAAGTAAGAGGCACACTAATGCCATTCACTTGTGTGCTGAAACCAGCAAATAAAGTGACTTTAAACAACAAATTTTGACTCACCTAAACATCACCTAATGACATACATTCAAGCTCACCAAGTTTAGACTCAACCAAACACTTGAAAACACTTTAAAACATTTTTATTTGCTCCTAATCAGCTCTAAATTAAGCTATTTTATTTAATATCCCCAAGTTACTTATTAAAAAGCTTATTAAACAAAACCAAACCTTGGCTCACCTATTAAGTGAACCAAAGCTTGCTCTTGGGGGATCCTTTTAGGAAAAAAAACAAGGTCTTACACATTCTAAACACTTTAATATGCATTTTATCAAACATGTAGAATACTAACCTATAGTTCTAGCAATTAATCATCTACAAACCTATTCTAAACATAAATTTTCCATAGCCAAACCTAACTAAATCTAATCATGCTCATCTAATCATTAATTCTCATCATTTAACAATCTAACACAAGAGAACCGGTTTGGATACAATTCATCAATCAAAGCATGATTCTGATCATTTGAGCTTAACAATTGAACATGTATGCTCCTAATTTTCTCAAATTAAGCATCAATTTTCGGCTTCCCCTAAGTTTAACTCAACTTAATTTATCTCAATATCATCATTTAAGAATTAATTATGCAAAATCCATTTAAGCACACCAAGAACCTAAGCATAGCTGAACCTAACCAAGGTATTTAAGCTTGTTCGAATGCTACTTTAAGTTCAAGAACCAAGAATTTCATCATTTAGCACTAGATTCAAGTTCTAATTGTAGACACCCTATTTTGTCCGGGCTAATTTTTTTAGCAATCGAGCTAATCTTCCATGATCCAAGCATATTTGACTCATCCACCATTGATCAAAAACTCGATTCTAACTCATTTATTTGTATTAGAAAAAGATTGAAACCCATGTCAAATTACAAATTTAGACCTTTGAATTAATCAAGACATTTTTTGGAAGTCTAAATTAGATAAAAAAAGGTCAATGTCACATAATCACCCTACTCCCTAGTTTGTTGGCTAAGATCACAATCAGCCACCCTATTTGTTGGAAAATCATCTCAGCATTTAAACCAGCCACCCTATGCCTATCAAATTGGCAGCAAGATGCTCCTTACAACCACCCTATAGCCACCAAGCCGACACCACTTTGTCCTCCTTGAGAAATGACCAAAAACACCTCCAAATTGGCTCCAAAAGGTTGGTGTAAATAGACCACTTCTATCTTAGCTAAAAAAGGTTAGATTCCAGCTCATTTTCACTTCCAAAACACATTCACACATCAAAGAAATCCAAATCCCGTAGCTCTTCACCCACCAGAAAAAAACAGCCCCAAAACATTCACTCTCAACCTTTACACATTCTGAAAATCACCCTCATCCATACTAGAACCAAAACCTCATTATTTCTCTCTTTTCTTGCTTATTAACAACAAGGAAGAGGGAAAAATTCAAGCCATCTCTGCTGCTCTATCTGTTTGGCCAAAAAGTGAAGTTTCATTGGTATAACTTTTCACTTTATCACTTTCATTTTCTGTTTTGCAAATTCTTCACCATTTTAGTGAGCTTTCCATGTTTCCATCACCTTTTTGGATTATCATGCATTATTGTGGCTTTTGGTTGTGGTAGTTTAAGATTTGGATGCCTTAATGCCTCTTTGATGTGCAAAATGCCTCATTTCATCCTTATTATTTTGATATCTCTTGCTCATGCATTTTATGCCATGTCCATGCATCTTGTCATCCTTAATCCATGTATGAATCATTAGCCTAACACATTTCAAACACATTTACACATTAACTTGCATGAATCATTGTCATTTTCAGCATCCATAACATTTCCTCGTCAAAGTGCATAACACTTTCCTTGTCTAGGCCATTAGTAAAATTAGCATCACCATTCATGTCATGTGCCATCTCCTTGTATGTTTGTTGCCTTCTTCTTGTCAAAATGCATGTTTGATGGCTGTCAAAACTGATTTTTGAAACCCCCCAAGCCAAGCATGTTAACCTCAACCAATGAGGATTAGCATGGACTTAGCATTTTCCTTAAAGTTAGCAAAATATCTTGGGGAAAATTAAGTTTTCCAGATCTAGAATCTTGGTTAAACAAGCTCAAATCTCCTGATTTTCTAACAAAAATGGCTTTACACTCATTCCTGAAATGTTCATGCCTTATTTTTGAGTCAAAACATTGAGTGGTATGATCAACGGGCTGTTTCATAGTCCCAAACTACTCCGGGGCTGTGCGAATGAGTTTGTGACACTCATGCCACTCTTTCCCTTCATTCATAGATGTTTGAATGTCAATGACTCGAGTTTGGACCCGTAGACATAAAAAAAATGAGAAATATCCCTTGCTTTGCTTCGTACCATGCTGGCAGCACAACTGCTGCAAATTAAAAAATCAGTTAAAATACAAAACGATTTTTCATGAATTTTTGGATATTTTTCTATCAAAAAATGTTGAATTATCTTTAAAATGGTGTCTTATTTACCCCTGGATCAGTCCTGATGAGAAAGTTATGATTTTTCAAATCTAAACTGTCCAGAACCTCTAGAATCCATACATGTATTCTGGTTGGGCCATTCAGGCCCACTAAATGATTTTTCCAAATTTTTTAAACATTTTTCCTTCATGAAATCACCTTTCTGGAAAGGTATTATTTGCAATTTTCTAATACCAAATAAGTCTAGAATGATTTTTCAAAATTTGACACACCTTGTCCCTCATATGCTTTGCCAGCAGTACTAGTAATTCAAACTTGAAAATTTATTCCTCTAGAAAGTTTCTTCTTAGGGTAGTGGGAATACTTTTGGGATGACCCTCATCAAGTCACCTTTCTAAGGCGTCTTGTCCACTTTCTAAATCCTTCGAATCAATTTAGAATAAATTCGGGAAGCAAGATAGCACAATGTTGTCCCCTATTTTTTGTTTTGGTCAAAATCAAGTTGTTTTTTCAAATTTCATTTCAAGACATTCGAATGTCTCGATGCCAACTCGATTAAACTTGAGAATACGCTTTAACCTCTAATAGGCTCATGTCAAGGCATAAACATATTTTACATCTTTACCATCCTCATTCATAATAAATCTTTTTGCCAAAAATCATTGAATGTTCACCCATTTTCTAAATCATGAAGTTTTGTCATCCACGGGGATACTCCAACCCCGACCTTCCGAGGGGATACTCCAACCAGACTTTCAAAAATTGTCAAGATTTAAAAATCCTTCTTTATCAAAATTATTTGTCATCCACAGGGATACTCCAACCCCACCTTTCCGAAGGGATACTCTGACCCTGTCTTTCAACTTCAATTGAAATTTTCTCCTTCTTGAACTTCTATGAAAATGTCAAACAAACCTTGTTTAATCAAGAAACCCAGATGCATCTCGAAAATTGTTGATTCGGTTATTCCCATATAATCGATGCTAATAGTGAGATAAATTCTAATAGTCCACCCATTTTTTTTATCATTGCATTGAACGATACATGTTACGTTACTTCATTTATTGCCTTACTAACATGATTTCTTTGTTTTGATTATTTGCATTCATGTTTTCCACTCATTTCAAATCAAACTAAATGTAATGTACCACGTGGGCATCTTTTCAGTGCCCAAAGTGGAACATTCCATTTTCAAAGTAAAATCCAGAGGTCATTTTTATCGAAAATCTCTCTATTCCCCATCTTTCTAGAGCGTATATGAGATTAAATATTTTTCATCAAAACTTGGATTTGTATTTCTATAAGATTCATGCAATAAAAGAGGGTTATATTGAAATAATGACAAGTTAAGATCAAAAGAAATGAAACCAAGATAAAACATAGCTAGTAAGGTATCGATTTCGAGCGTCGCGAAGAGGTTCATACCTCATCGCGCCAAACCAACTCCCGAACCCAAATGATGAATCTTTGCATTACGTAGACCACGGGATCGATGTTTTAAGTTTCGTAACTCAAAACATAGGTTTCAATAGGCATCCGATCATGCCTTGCCTAAAATGATCAATGGCGACTCCAAGCATTTGCCTTTTCGTGATGGTCATACGAGACCAATAAGATGAGTGATTCATCTTATGATCCCCCTCATTGTGTCATAAGTTGAGAATCTGTAGTTTCTCGTTCTCATCACAATGCCAAAAAATAGTCTCAGTCAAGAAGACATTTTTAAGTTAGAAAAATATTTTAAGTCGTACGCACTCATAGATCCTCGAGGATCCACCTCGGGGTACATTGCGACAGCTTGGTGACTCCGCTGGGGATAGTATAGAGAGTTAGGCCAATACCTAGCCGTGTCTTGCTAGGTTCCTGTTTCTTTCGATCTTCGATCATTATTTAACTATGACCCTTTTCTTTTGTTTTCTTGATTAATCTTTTGTTTGACATGATTGTCAGGATTGCTTTATTTTTTAATAATCATTAGTTTAATAAAATGGTAATATGGAAGTAAACAAAAAGGTTTGATCATTTCCCCATCACACACCGTGCACTTGCATGTGCATGAGTGTTCTGCCAAACTCCATGGCGTGGTTATAACCCAATCATTATGAGGAAGTGAGCTATTCACTTTTGTGAGTAACCCTCCGCATAGGCATGGCAATAACTTCCTGGATGTAAATTACCTATGTCTCTCATGAGTAACCCTCTGCATTTGCATAGGGAAATACATCTAACGGATCAAACTCATTCTGCCAAACCCGCGATGGGTCTAGGATCAGGGTCCCTCGACTGTCCTTACCAGATGGAAGAGCAATTTAAATACCTATTTAGGTGTCAACTAAAACCTCATATAGTGAACCCTATGACCTAAACCATGTCAAACCATACCAGAACATTACTAGAATACCCAAAGAATAGGGTCACTCAGGGAAACATTCCTAACATTTACTCCTAATTACCATAATTATGTAGGTGACAATGAGTATATAATGGTCACCTGCATCTGCATTTTTATCATTTATCAAGACATGTCATTGCGTTGCTCGAACAACGGCTAACCTGTGTATAAATAAGTGACAGTGAATAAAAACCATCATTTACAATGTCTTATACTATAAGCCGTTATGCTGTCCGAGTCATGGCTTAATGCGCCTCTGTACTAGTGGTGATAAATGAATATTGTTACTGGTCATTTTTTTTACATCAAAATAAAATATAGCATCACCTCATGAAGGGTAGATTGCATCTTGGTATATTGAAATGCTGCCCGTTTCTCGTCTCACCACCTTGGTTGAGACATGTTATGAATTTTTTTTTGTTCTAATGTTCTTAAATTCTTTATTTCCTTACATCTGTCTACTATATGTTCCACTAACTTATTTTCCCTTTGTTTGTGTTTTGGTGCATGCATCATTTCATCATAACCATCATAACTATCATCATTTTGGGATAATTGTTCTGGTTCGGTGTTCAGCAAAGGGCATCATTTATGGAGCAACAACTTATCTCAACTATTGAGTCCTTTGAAAATGTCAGAACATGGTTAGAAGGTCGCCAACGTCAAGATGGGGACATCCTAAAGCCTAACTACATCTAAAAAATGCATGAAGAGGTTCAGATCGATTTTTTTCAGAATGATTGTCGGGGACTGAAGCACATTTGGGACAATTGGGACAACAACACGAAAGAAGCCTTCACTAAAAAGTATAGGGATATAGCTCTTTTACTTCGAGTTTAGTTGGATGATGGCTTGTTGCGAGCAGTAGCACAGTTTTGGAATCCAGCCTACCGATGCTTCACCTTCAACTAACAAGATTTAGTCCCTACCATTGATAAGTACATAGCCCTGCTCAACATAGAAAAGGCCAAGTCAGACCGGATTTACTACAAGGTGCTAACATCTCCTTCGTTCAAGAAAAGGTTAAGGCAAATTCTTAGAGTCACAAAAGCATGGGTTGACAGTCATATTAAAGTAAAAGGGAGTAGCGAATGCATCTCTTGGGCCAGTTCAAAAGAGGCAATGGTAAATCTTTTTGATCAAAAGAAAGCTCAAGATGTTAATGCTCTGACAATCTATGGGCTCATTATATTCACAAAGACTTTGGGTTATGTAGAAGCGGCAATCACAGATTTCTTTTCTCACTTATGTTGCAACATCAAACCTGCTTCCACCATTATCGTTGAAATCATCCGTGCCCTTAGCTTTTGTAAAAGAATGGGGACAGGAAGGTTTATCAAGTGTGCCCCATTGCTCCAGATATGGCTCCTAGGTCATCTTTGTGTTAGGAAAGGGAGAGTCAGGGAAAGTTTCTTCTTCAAGATCAGTCCTCTTTCCATGGCATTAGAGGAAGAATATCTCCAAGATAAGACAGAAAAGCATTGGGTCAAGGAATTATGAAATGTCAAGGAGGAAGAAATCACGTGGAGAGCCCCATGGGTGTTGCCTCAGTCAATTGTGTACAGATGTGGAGACTACACTTGTGTGCCACTCTTGGGATTACGAGGAAATACTAGTTATGCTCCTCTTTTGGTGTTGCGTCAGTACCAGTTCCAGCAATTCATCTTATTCTTCGAAGACTTGGGACAATGAGATTTTGAATACGAAGAGCCCAGTTATAAAGCAAAAGTCCAGTCAGCTTTCCCAGCTTAGAAGAAGATACATTGTATGGAAAGATACTGGAGAGGAAGCCCTACCATGCCTGGATACAAAGAATAGAGACTCCGCCGTATCAATGATCCATTGCCACCACCCAACTCTAGGATACTACAAATCCCAATAGAGGAACCACCTTCTGAGATTGAGCTACTTAAGAGGGAGTTCGAGTAAGAAAATGCATCCTTTGCTATAGAAATCTCTCGACTTAAAGAGGAAAAGGGCCAGCTAGAGATGGATATCTATCTTAGGAGCGATGAAATAGATCAAGTCATTAAAGACAGGGATCACTTCAAAGATGACCTTGAGAGCCTGACTAAGGATTATATGACATTACGAAAAGCTAACAAGTCCAGACGCATTGGCAAGACATCAGTTGAATGGGAAGCGAAAGTTGCCACTCTTAATCGTGAATAGAATTAGCAAAAGGAGGAAGTCAGAACCAGCAAAGAAAAGTTCACGAGGGCACATGCTCTTGCTTCCACCTACCAATGAAGGAAATAAAGACTCGAGGTACAAATATGAGATACGATAGCCCTCAAGGTTAAAAATGAAGCCCTCATTCATAGAATCTAGGAGTTAGAACAGTCTTTTCAGGATCATTAAGGTCATATTAATGAACTAACAAGGGCTTTCGAGCAACATGAACTAGATTAGCAAGCGACAATCGAGCAAGCATGTCTAAACTACCAAGAATAACATCAGCACATCATTTAACAAGTTCAGATAGCTCAACGAGAGGCGAATGACATGATTGAAGTAGCTCGGTCTACAAGGTAAGACATTATACCTGTGGGAGATTATGACCAATAACTTTTGGGTTTTCTTGATCGTGTGATTGCACAATGTAATCATGTTAGATACTTTCAGATGTAATCTTATCGTAAAAGAAGAAACCCTTTTGTGACTCTATGAATGATGTTATTGATAAGCTATTCCAAGAATCAATTGTCTCCAATGCATTTGCACATTTAATTTCACCATTTTTCATTGCACATTTAATTGCACTTGCATCAATCATTCATTATCTTAACTCGTCATTGCATCATAAATGCTCATTAATAAAAACATTTTAAAAAAGGTCTAATACGAAAATTAGGCCATAAAAGTGCAAGGGATTCTGAGATTAATCAAGAACACGGAACCTTACATCATGCACCACTACAACACATGATGCCATAAACAAATCATGGAGAGTGATCATGAAGCTCATATTGAGCGACTTGAGCTAATGGTCAAGGAATCACAGGACCAGATGCTTAATCAGTAATACGAAATGCAAAATTAAATCGCAAAACTTATGGAACTAATGACTACCTCTATGAAAGAAAGAGGGCAAGCAAGCACTGCTGAAATAAGGAATGATCTTCCTAATGTTGAAAGTCCCCCTACCAATAATCTAGAACCTGCCCAAGGAGAAACTAGACAAGAACAACAGCCCGTTCCTACACCTGCTGCTCAAGCTCCGCCAGTCATCTACCTTAATCCCATTGTGACAGGTCAATTCATTCCTGGTACTCAAGGGGTGAATGCGAGAGTCTCATTAGCAGATTCGATAACCCTTGACCATGAGGAACCAGAGAAACAGAAGGTCAAAAGTTCACCATGACTACGGAAGAAATGAACAAATTCTAACTACTGGAAAAATACCTCTAAGCTATCGAGAGGAGTGACAAGTTCGGAGTTTGATGCACAATCGTTGTCTTTGGTGTCCAACTTTGTCATTCCCTCAAAATTCAAAGTCTCAGAGTTTGAAAAGTTTAATGGAACCACTGACCCTTCTATCCATATTTGAATGTACCTACGAAAGATGGCTGGGTATGAGAAAGATGAAAAGCTCCTCATCCATTGCTTCCAAAATAGCCTTATTGGGGTAGTAGCTTGGTGGTATATCGCATTAGACAATGTGAAAATCCAATCATGGGCTGACTTGGCTAAGGCCTTTCTGAATCAATACCAGCATGTGTCAGATTGGGCACCGGATCGATTTTTCTTGATGAATTTTGAGAAGAAATCCACTAAAAGCTTCAGGTAATACACCCAAAAGTGGAGAGAGGAAGTAGCCCTAGTCGAGCCTCCCCTTGCAAAAAAAGATATGACTGTCACTTTCATCCACACCTTACGCACTTCTTATTATGAGAAGCTCATAGGAAATGCCACCAAGAAATTCACTGACCTAGTCCTCTCTGGAGAAATGATTGACGTAGCCATTAAGAGTGGTAGAATGCCAGCCGAGGAAACATCTTGATCAAACAAAAAGCCTATGGCCAAAAAAAAAAGGAAAGAGAGGCCAATGCCATAAGTTATGCTAGCTCATCTCAGCCGAAATGACATTAAACACCTGACCCTCACTACCCAAGCACACTGTATTCTCACGCTATCACCATACCCCCCAGCCAATTAATGCCATAACCTACAACCCATCCTTTGCAATCCCATCCAACCCACCACAAAGCTACTTTCCACAAGGTCACCAAAGTACCAATCGAGAAACTAATAATGCACTTGGCAATCGAGGTGCAAATCAACAAAGACAACATTTTGATCCCATCCCTATGACCTATAAGGAGCTCTACCAAACCTTGCTCCAAAATCACTCAGTGGCTCCAATCTATGTCCCAGAAAAGAAGCCACCATATCTACCATGGTATAAACCTAATGCCCACTGTGAATACCATGTTGGCGCAGCAGGGCATGACACTAAGAACTGCATATCTTTCAAACGAAACATGCAAAATCTAATAACTCAAAAGTCTTACAGTTTAGGATGAACCAGGGATCAAATGTTGCTGCCAATCCTTTACCAAACCATACTGAGCCAGTTGCAAACATGATCAACACTAAGAACAAACATGAAGTAAAGGCAATAATAGAGGATGTAAGGATGCCAATGTTCTTGGTCTAGCAAACATTGATTTAGGTCAGGTTGCTCAACGCAACAAAAAAGTGGAAGATAATCCCGATAACTTCTGTGACTTCTATACAGTTATAGGTCATACCCTATAAACATACAAGGAGTTTAGCTCTATGGTTCAAACAATGATGAATGAAGGCCAGATAGAATTCTATCATGAGATCACACCTGTTGCTGAATCTATCAATAAGATAGGAGATGAAACCATGCCCCTACCTTATGGGAGAAATTGAACCCTCATTATTTATGGCAAGTAAAGTCCCAAGGTCAGGTATTCAATACCTACACCAAAGTTGGTTGTAAAAGTACCTAAACCATTCTCGTCTAAGAGTAACAAAGCTGTTTCATGGAAATACGAGAATCAGGTAGTGATGATCGGAGAACTAACTCCCTCAACTGCTGCAATGGAACTATCAGGAGTTAGTCATCTAACTTGTAGCAGTAGGTGTTATGCTTCCCCAGCTTAAGAAAAATAGTAGGTTGATGCATCTCCAAGTGCCAGTATCCTTCAGGCCCGAGCAAAGAATTTTGAGCTTAAACAAGTTAAGGAAGCAGTGAACGAAAGAGAAGCCATGAAGTTTCTCAAGTTCATCAAGCATAGTGAATACTGCATTATGGATCAGTTAAGCAAACAACTTGCAAAATTTTTGTGCTATCTTTGCTTCTTAATTCAGAGGTTCATAGAAATGCATTACTGAATGTGCTAAATAAAGCATATGTGCCCCCAGATGTCTCCATAGAAAAGTTGGATCGGCTAGTGAACAACACCATGGCCGATAATTATATCTCATTCACTAATGATGAGATCCCACTTGGAGGCAAGGGCAGTTATAAGGCTCTGCATATCACTACCCATTGTAAGGGATGCATTTTGCCTAAAGTACTTATAAATAATAGGTCAGCCCTTAATGTCATGCCTATGACTACATTAAGCAAACTTCCTATCGATCAGTCTAACATCAAAAGTAGCCATACCATAGTTCGAGCCTTTGATGGAACGTGTCGTGGAGTAATTGGAAATATCACAATCCAGCTCCAAATAGGCCCATGTACATATGAAGTGGACTTTCATGTTATGGATATTAATCCTTCTTACAACTGCCTATTAGAAAGGCCATGGATACACTCCGTCGGAGTTGTTCCATCTTCTCTCCATCAAAAGCTCAAATTTGTGATAGATGACAAAGTAGTCACCATTGGAGCTGAAGAAGAAATGATCGCCACTACTTTCACCAAGGATATCTACATAGAGCCTAATGAAAATGCATCAGATTCATCGTTCCAATCCTTTGAGTTCATCAATATGACATTTGTGGGAGAAAGATTGCTAATGGTTAAACCCCATCTGTCAAAGAGTACCTACTCAAGTTTAAAAATGACTGTTGGCAAAGGTTCTCGTGTTGGAAAAGGGCTTGGCAAGAATTTGTAAGGTATGGCCTGAGCCTTATAGGTCATCACTCAAGCCAACAAAAGAGGCTTAGGATTTAAGGCCAATACGCCCTTAAGAAAGCAGCAAGAAAAAAAGACCTACAACTAGGAGATGACACGATCATTAGGTCGAGAGGAGGAGTCAAAGCTGATAATGTTTCCATCTCTCCGGAGGATGAATTGATCCAAGTTAAATGAAAAAGCAAAAGGCCAGAGATGTCTTGGTCATCCTAAACAGGGCACTTAACAGCTTTTATCTCCAAGATACCAAACCATAAAATTCATGTTCTTCCACTAAGACCTGATTTTGATGACGGGGTTACAACAAAAACCCCTGCACTTTTTGTGTCCCTTTCATGTAATGTCAAGAAATGAAAACCTACTTGTCTTCGCCCAAGGGCAGATGGGTGTCCTATGTAAGGGGCATTTTTTATTAAACATTATCAATGAAATGACTTTTGCATATATCATTCCATATTATGTATCACTTTTCAACCTTTTTGTCTCCATTACTCCTTTGCCTTCATTTTTATCCAAATCCCTTAGTTATGTGTGCCTTTTGCAATGTTTATTCTTTACCCTTTCTGGTGTCCTGACTATAGTGACATGGATATGTTTGATGGGTCTTTGAAGATTGATTTTGAACAGTCAATTGGCACTAGTGAAGTCGATCATGAAGAAGATTTTGAAGAAAGCTTTGTACCACCAGACCTCTTACGATTAGTTGAGCAAGAGGAGAAGCAGATCATGCCCCATAAAGACCTAACGTAAGTAACAAATCTGGGTAGTCAAGAAGACCAAAATAAGGTTAAAATTGAAACCCTAATAAAGTCGACAACTAGGACCAAGCTTATCGACCTACTCTAAGAATATCAAGATGTATTCGCTTGGTCATGCCAAGACATGCCAGCACTGGACACTGATATAGTGGTCCACAAGCTTCCCATTAAGCTTGGATCCAAACCAGTCCAGTAAAAGTTAAGGAGGATGAAGTCGAAATGCTCCTCAAAATTAAAGAGGAAGTCAAGAAGCAGTTTGATGTAAGGTTTATTAAAGTAGCCAAATATCCAGAATAGGTTGCCAATATAGTCCTAGTCCTAAAGAAAGATAGCAAGGTACGGATGTGTGTTGATTATCGGGATCTAAATCGAGCTAGTCCTAAGGATAACTTTTTGCTACCCTATATCGACACTTTGGTAGACAAATGACCAAGAATTCTTTGTTCTCTTTCATGGATGGATTCTCAGGCTACAACCAAATCAAGATGGCACCCGAAGACATGGAGAAAATAACTTTTGTAACTATGTGAGGGACATTTTGCTATAATGCCATGCCCTTTGGACTCAAAAATGCCGACGTAACATATCAGCGAGCCATGGTAGCCCTATTCCATGACATGATGCACAAAGAAATCGAGATTTATATTGATGACATGATTATCAAGTCAATGAAAGAAGACGAGCATGTCATAGACCTTCAAAAACTTTTTAAACAACTATGAAAATTTCAACACAAATTGAATCTTGCCAAGTGTACCTTTAGAGTCACTTCAGGTAAGCTTTTAGGCTTTATAGTTATCGAAAAAGGGATCGAAGTTGACCTGAACAAAGTCAAAGCCATTCAGGAGATGCCACTACCTCAAACCTAAAAAGAAGTGAAAAGCTTTTTAGGGAGACTGAACTACATTGCTAGATTCATATCCTAGCTCACTGACAAATGCGACCTTATCTTTCAGCTCTTTCGCAAACAAAATCTAGGAGAGTGGAATGAGGCATGTCAAAAAGCCTTTGATAAAGTCAAGCATTATCTGTCAAGTCCACCAGAGTTGGTGCTGCCAGTGCCCAGGCGACCTTTAATCCTTTACTTGGCAGTCTTTGACAAGTCTATGGGTTGTGTATAAGGCAGCATGATGAGTTAGGAAACAAGGAACAAGCAATCTACTACTTAAGCAAAATGTTTTGCAGAATATGAGTGTAATTACTCCATAGTCAAGAAGTTATGCTGTGCTTTCGTGTGGAAAGCCAAGAGACTTAGGTAGTACATGTTGTAACACACCACGTGGTTGATTGCAAGGCTCGATTCCTATCAAGTATCTATATGAAGCCCCTGCACTGTCGGAAGCTAGCTAGATGGCAAGTCCTACTTTCTGAATATGACATTACCGATGTTAGTCAAAAGGCCATCAAGGGTAGTGTGATAGCTAATTTTTTAGCAAGTCGAGTGGTGGATGACTATGAACCTTAAATTTTGACTTCCCAGATAAAGATATAATGTGTATTTCTGAGAATAAAGATGCCTCCAACCAAGATCAATCCTGGAAGATGTATTTTGATAGAGCATCTAACACTCTAGGACATGGAATTAGGGTAATATTGATGTCACCTGATGGGAGTCATTATCTGTTCATAACAAGACTAAATTTTGACTGCACAAATAATATCGCAAAATATGAAGCTTGTGTCATAGGGCTTCAAGCAGCCATCAAGAGGAATATTAAGATATTAAATATGTTTGGTGATTTGGCCCTAGTCATCTACCAATTGAAAGGAGAGTGGTAAACTCGCGATGCCAAGCTAATGCAGTATGGGAAGCTGATAGCAGAACTCAAGAAAGAATTTGATGATATTAGTTTCTAACACTTACCTCGAGAAGATAACCAAATAGTTAATGCTTTGGCTACATTATCATCCATGTTTAAAGTTAAGTAGAAGTCGGATGTTGCTCCCATCCAGATGAGCATCTACTCAACTCTAGCTCATCGTTATAGCGTAAAAAAAGAGAAGGATGGCCTACTGTGGTACTATGACATCCTTTGTTACATCAAGGATCAGCAATATCCCAAACAGGCAACCGAGAATGATAAGAAAACTATCAGAAGGCTGGCTATGGGATTTGTTCTCGATGGAAAAATCTTATACAAAAGGAGCCATGATCAAGTATTGCTTAGATGCGTTGATACTCCTGAAGCCAAAAAGATCCTAGAAGAAGTTCATGAAAGGATTTGTGGCATGCATGCTAATGGACATCAGATGGCCAAGCAAATCATGAGAGCGGGTTATTACTAGTTTACCCTCGAAAGAGACTGATCAATTATGCTTGAAAATGCCATAAGTGTCAAATCTATGCTGATAAGATCCATGCCCCTCTGATGCCACTTCACGTTATGATGGCCCCATGGCTTTTCTCCATGTGGGGCATGGACGTGATCGGGCCAATCACCCCCAAAGCTTCAAATGGGCATCATTTTATCTTAGTAGCAATTGATGTTTCACTAAGTGGGTGGAGGCTGCCTTATATGCTAATGTCATTTGATCGACCGTTTGTAGGTTTGTCAAGTGAGACATCATCTGTAGATATGGCCTCCCAAACCAAATCATCACAGACAATGCAAGTAACTTAAATAATAAAATGATGTGAGCAGTCTACTCATAGTTTAAGATCCAGCATCATAATTTTGTCCCTTATCACCCAAAGATGAATGGGACAGTTGAGGCAGCTAATAAAAGCATCAAAAAAATAGTTGAGAAAATGGCCGAGACTTACAAAGATTGGCACGAAAAGCTATTCTTTACACTTTATGCCTATCGAACCTCAGTTCAGACTTCCACAGGTGCTACCCCATTTTCTCTTGTTTATGGGATGGAAGTTGCATTGCCTATCAAAGTCAGATCCCTTCTCTCAGAGTCTTGATGGAAGCCAAACTTAAAGAAGCTGAATGGGTTAAGAATAGATACGACCAGCTTAACCTTATTGAGGAAAAATGCATGAAGGCCATCTGCCATGGTCAAATGTATTAAAGACGCATGATCTGAGCCCATGACAAAAAGATGTGCCCACGACAATTTTACCCAGGCGAATTGGTATTGAAGAAGATTATCCTAATTCACAAAGATGCTTGGGGTAAGTGGACCCCTAATTGGGAAAGACTGTATGTTATGAGGCAAGCCTTCTTTGGAGGGGCCTTAATCTTGTCAGAAATGGACGGCAATGTCTTGCCCAACCCAGTCAACTCAGATTCCATCAAGAAATATTATATGTAAAGGGCAAAAACTTGAAAAGGTGTCTTTCAAAAAAAACAAAAAAGGAAACAAACAAAAAAATAAAAAAAACAAAGAAAAACAAAAAAAAAAGAAGAAAAGAAAAAAAAAACAAACAAAAGAAAACAAAAAGGGATCTGGATGAAAATCCGAAAAAGGCATATGGGTAACCAACCCAACTACAGTTGAAAACCCACAAGGGCAACTTTAGAGGATTAATTTTGATGGGGCATGAATCAAGAACACCCACAAGACAATGCCAAGCAATCCTAGAAATCTTTTGAAGATTAGCTCATGCTAGGCACATTCATTGTTCGAGAAAGATTCTGAAAAGCACCTAAACAACATCCATGTCATGATCGTCAGAGGCATCTTTCGCCCAAAAGATTATCTTTCTTGCTACCCTATCAATTGCTTGTCAAATAGTATATTGAGTTATGTCTCTTTGTTGTCATGAATAAATATTGCCTTGTTTCTTTTAACCCTTGTACAATTCACATTGCACTTGCCATTTAACTGATAATGTTTGATAATCAACTGAAATATGCATCAGGATATCTTGATATTACATCGAAAGGAAAAGAAAAGCATAGGGAAGTCTGCCCATGCCTTGATCATCAAGATCATGCACTTTTCACATCCAAGCACCCACTTAGCATGACCATACATCAAACCATTTCTTGCTCTCACAAGCCACATCATAAGAAAACCATTTTAAGCTAACCAAAAATTGACCCATGCGTTCTATCAAAATCCTATCAAAACCAGAGACATCAACCTAATCAGGCAAACAGTCTCCAAATTGTTAACAATGCCTTCCATTTGTTAGGAACATGATTGAGCCTCTTGAATCAAGAAATGCAACAGTCCAAGTTCTTGAGACTAAATATTTGGTCATATCCCCAATGAAGCTGGGACAACCTACAATCCTTATTGTGATTAGGAAAATTTTCGTCTATAGTTGCAACAAAGACGAATTGCCATCTCTTTGAGAGTCTGAATAATGTACAAGGTGAGCTACAGCTATCTCCCATAGTAGACTTCACATCATGCAATCATGATAGCATTTCATATCATGCATTAACATTACCATCTTACATCATCATTTTTGCAATATCACTTCAAGCCAGGTTTACTAAATCTCCAAAGAATTCCTGGTAAGAACTCTAAGCTTTGCAAACCAAGTAATATTTAGGTAAGGTCCTTTTCTTCTCATCGCCTTCTGTTAAAACCCTTTTTATCAAGCAACTACTATTAAAGTGCTACTGTCAAGAAATTATTGTCTATCATCAAAAAACCTTTTGTCAAGAACATACGTCAGAAGCTTTGTCAAGAATTTTGTTAAGAATCCAAAACCCTTTTCAATAGGAAATTCTATCATGAACTTCTATTAAGAAAAGCTTATATTAGAAGTTTTATCAAAAACTTTGTTGCCAACTTTTAAAGCCTAAAGTCAATGGCACTCTTTTAAAAGCCCACAAGTCAGTGGCACCCCTTAAAAGCCCACAAGTCAGTGGCACCCTTTTAAACCCATAAGTTAGTGGCACCCCTTAAAGCCTACAAGTCAGTGGGACCCCTTAAAAGCCTACAAGTCAGTGGCACCCTTTTGATCCTACAAGTTAGTGGCACCCCTTAAAAGCCCATATGTTAGTGGCACCTCTTCAAAGCCCACATGTTAGTGGCACCCTTTTAAGCCCATAAGTTAATGGCACCCCTTAAAAGCCCACAAGGCAGTGGCACCCTTTTAAGCCGATAAGTCAGTGGCACCCTTTAGAAGCCCATAAGTCAGTGGCATCTCTTTAAAGCCCACATGCCAGTGGCACCCTTTTTAAAGCTCACACAAGCTGGTGGCACCCAAGTCAAGTCAACGGCCCCATGAGCTGGCAGCACCCAAGTCAAAGCCCACACTAGTTATTTGCACCTGAGTCAAAGCCTGCACGAGTTGGCAGCACCCAAGTCAAAGCCCACACAAGCTAGTGACACCCAAGTCAAAGCCCACATAAGTTGGTGGCACCCAAGTCAAAGCCCACACAAGCTGGTGGCAACAAGTTTAGTTAAAGCCTAAACAAGCTGGCGGCACCCGAGTCGAAGCCCACACAAGTTGATGGCACCAACTTTAAGTCAAAGCCTGCACAAGCTGGTGGCACCCGAATCAAAAATCCATGTTACTCTGCACTTACCTAAGGGGGTCAAACCTTAGAAAACCTAACACTCTAGTGTTATGGGGAGTGTCAGTCCATCCTGAACAAAATAGTGTTTATTTGTCTTTGCCTTGTTCCTGATTCTCAGCAACGGTCAAAGAGGGGCAGTTGTAGATGCCTTATTTTGTTCAGGCTAATTTTTTTAGCAACTGAGCTAATTTTCCACGATCCAAGCATTTTTGACTCATCCACCATTAATCAAAAACTTGATTCTAACTCGTTTATTTGCATCAAAAAAAGATTGACACCCAAGTCAAATTATAAATTTGGACTTTTGAACTAATCAAAACATTTTTTGGAAGTCCAAATTAGATAGAAAAAGGTCAATGTCACATAATCACCCTAATCCCTAGTTTGTTGGCTAAGATCACAATCAGCCACCCTATTTGCTGGAAAATCACCTCAACATTTAAACTAGCCACCCTATGCCCATCACATTGGCAGCAAGTTGGTCCCTACAGCCACCCTATAGCCAACAAGCTGACAGCACTTTGTCCCCATTGAGAAATGACCAAAAACACCTCTAAATTAGCTCCAAAAGGCTGATATAAATAGACCACTTCTATCACAGCTAAAAAAGGTTAGATTCTAGCTCATTTTCACTTTCAAAACACATTCACACATCAAAAAAATCCAAATCCCGTAGCTATTCACCCACCAGCCAAAAACAGCCCGAAAACACTCACTCTCAACCTTTACACATTTTGAAAATCAGCATTATCAATACTAGAACCAAAACTTCATTGTTTCTCTCTTTTTCTTGCTTATTAATAACACGGAAGAGGGGAAAATTCAAGCCATCTCTGTTGCTCTAACTGTTTGGCCAAAAAGTGAAGTTTCATTGGTATAACTTCTCACTTTATCACTTTCATTTTCTGTTTTTCAACATCTTCATCATTTTAGTAAGCTTTCCATGTTTGCATAATCTTTTTGGATTATCATGCATTGTTGTGGCTTTTGGTTATGGTAGTTTAAGAGTTGGATGCCTTAATGCCTCTTTGATGTGCAAAATGCCTTATTTCATCCTTATTATTTTGATATCTCTTGCTCATGCATTTTATGCCATGTCCATGCATCTTGTCATCCTTAATCCATGTATGAATCCTTAGCCTAACACATTTCAAGCACATTTACACATTAACTTGCATGAATCATTGTCATTTTCAGCATCCAGTACATTTCCTCATCAAAGTGCATAACACTTTCCTTGTCTAGGCCATTAGTAAAATTAACATCGCCATTCATGTCATGTGCCATCCCCTTGTATGTTTGTTGCCTTCTTCTTGTCAAAATGCATGTTCGATGGCTGTCAAAACTAATTTTTGAAGCTCCCCAAGCCAAGCATGTTAACCTCAACCAATGAGGATTAGCATGGACTTAGCATTTTCCATAAAGTTAGCAAAATATCTTGGGGAAAATTAAGTTTTCCAGATCTGGAATCTGGGTTAAACAAGCTCAAATCTGCTGATTTTCTAACAAAAATGGCTTTACACTCATTCCCAAAATGTTCATGCCTTGTTTTTGAGTCAAAATATTGAGTGGTATGATTAACGGGCTGTTTCATAGTCCCAAACTACTCCGGGGCTATACGAATGAGTTTGTGACACTCATGCCACTCTTTCCCTTCATTCATAGATGTTTGAACAGCAATGACTCGAGTTTGGACCCGTTGACATAAAAAAATGAGAAATATCCCATGCTTTGCTTCGTACCCTATTGGCAGCAGAACTGTTGCAAATTGAAAAATCAGTTTAAAATCCTAAACGATTTTTCATGCATTTTTTGATATTTTTCTATCAAAGTATGTCGAATTATCTTTAAAACGGTGTTTTATTTACCCTTGGATCAGTCCGGATGAGAAAGTTATGATTTTTCAAATTTAAACTATCTAGAACCTCTGAAATCCAGACATGTATTCTGGTTGGGCCATTCATGAAATTCCCTTTTTGGAAAGGTATTATTTGTAATTTTCTAATACCAAATAAGTTCAGAATGATTTTTCAAAATTTGACACACCTTGTCCCTTATATGCTTTGCCAGCAGTACTATCAATCCAAACTTGAAAATTTATTCCCCTAGAAAGTTTCTTTTTAGGGTAATGGGAATATTTTTAGGATGACCCTCATCGAGTCACCTTTCTAACGGCACCTTGTCCACCTTCTAAATCCTTCGAATCAATTTAGAATAAATTCAGGAAGCAAGATAGTGTGATGCTGTTGCCTGTTTTCAGTTTTGGTCAAAATCGAGTTGTTTTCCCAAATTTCATCTCAAGACATTCAAATGTCTCGATGCCAACCCGATTAGACTCGAGAATATGCTTTAATCTCCCATAGGCTCGTATCAAGGCATAAACATATTTTACATCTTTACCATCCTCATTCACAATAAATCTTTTTGCCAAAAATCATCGAATGTTCACCCATTTTCTAAACCATGAAGTTTTGTCATCCATAGGGATACCCCAACCCCGACCTTTCGAGGGGATGCTTCAACCGTGCTTTCTAAAATTGTCAAGATTTAAAAATCCTTCTTTATCAAAATTATTTATAATTCATGGGGATACTCTAACCCTACCTTTTCAAAAAGATACTCCAACCCTGTCTTTCAACTTCAACTGAAATTTTCTCTTTCCCGGACTTCTATGAATATGTCAAACAAACCTTGTTTAATCAAGAAACCTAGATGCATCTTGAAAATTGTTGATTCGATTATTCCCACATAATCGATGCCAATAACGAGATAAATTCTAATAGTTCACCATTTTCTTTATCATTACATTGAATGATCCATGTTACATTACTTTATTTATTGCCCTACTAACATGATTTCTTTGTGGTGATTATTTGTATTCATGTTTTCCACTCATTTCAAATCAAACTAAAGGTAATGTACCATGTAGGTATCTCTCTAGTGCCTAAAGTGGAACTTTCTATTTTCAAAGTAAAATCCAGAGGTCATTTTTATCAAAAATCTCTATATTCCCCATCTCTCTGGGGTGTAAATGAGATTAAATATTTTTCATCAAAACCTGTATTTGTATTCCCTATAAGATTCATGCATTAAAAGAGGGTTATTTTGAAATAATGACAAGTTAAGATCAAAAGAATCAAAACCGAGATAAGACATAGCTAGTAAGGTATTAATTTCAGGCATCGTGAAGAGGTTCGTACCTCATCGCGCGTAACCAACTCCTGAACCCAAACAGTGAATCTTTGCATTACGTAAACCATGGGATCGATGTTTTGAGTTTTGTAACTCAAAACATAGGTTTCAATAGGCATCTGATCATGCCTAGCCTGAAATGATCAGTGGAGACTCCAAGTGTAGCCATTTCATGTTGGTCATACGAGACTAATAAGATGAGTGACTCGTCTTATGGTCCCCTTCACTGTGTCATAAGTCGAGAATCTGTACTTTCTCATTCTCATCACAATGCCAAAGAATAGTCTAAGTCAAGAAGACATTTTCAAGTCAAGAAAATATTTTAAGTCGTACGCACTCATAGATCCAGAGGATCCACCCTGGGGTACATTGTGACACTAATCACTTAGATTTAAGCTCAACTTAGCAAGATTATGAAGGAATTCATCAATTAAGTTCATAATCCTAATAGCTTAAACTAGCCAAACAAGAGATCATGAAACTAAGCTTATTTGATCCTTAGGTCAAGTTGATTAATCATGATTTCAATCTTATTTCTTCAATTAATCACCAAATTATTTTTCAATACCATAAATCTAACTTAAACCTAGCTTGAATCAAGATCAAAACATCATAATATCATGAATTAGGTTTGGCCGAAACTATGAGATCATGAAATCATTATGGTCAGACTTAATCTAAGCGTGGAAAAACATAAATCAATTACAGAGAATAGTTAGAGATTATTCCTATTCCAAGCTAATCTTCAATGGAGGTTGAGAACACTTAAGAAAATTTCCAAAATATCTAAAAAAAACCTAAGTGAAAAGTCCTCTAATAAATAGCCACCCATCTATTTATAGCCTTTAGGGGGTAAGCTAACTCTAAGTCATCTATAGGTAACCTTAGGATTAACTATTATCCTTTTAACTTCCATTAACAGACTAGATAGGAAATGACTATAAGCAAATCCCCATATTTAACATATGTGGAAATTCGGCCAAGGCATGTTACTATACTAATCTATGTATGACTTTTTGTAACATTCAGTTGACCTAAATAAGACTTCATAAAAATGCAGTTGAATGCTCCATTCAATAGTAAAAATGTGTCCTAATGACTTTCTCCAAAAAAATATAAAATTTTTTACCTTGAACCTTTTGGATTAAGCCCTCGAGAGTTTTTAGCATTTTAAATTCCTAAGGTTCTTTCATGAACCTGTCTCAATTACACCTTTTTGACTTAAAATCCATGTTTAATTTCAATCCAGTGTAATCAATTTTGAAATTCGAGTTACATAACTCTTCCAATTTCAAAATCTAACTCTAGTATAAAAATTTGACTTTTTATAATTGACTTTGTCTACAATTGACCATTGATTTGAACTTCTTAAACAAGTCTCTTTTTCATCCAAATATAATCAATAAATGCTCTTATCACTTTAGGAGATATATACTAGTCAACTTTTAACATTCTTGCATTTTCAAAAATTAAATCTTGGTTTTCTAGACTAGATCTAGCACTTACCCTCTAAATTAGACAATTAAGTTTAGATGCCTTATTATGTTAAACTAACATTCTTGCATGAATATCAATTATCCCAATATGGAGAATGTGTTTATGATGCCTAATGACGAAAAGAATGGAGATTGTTATGTTAATCCGTGTTTGTCCAAATCGACC
>JBBYHM010120212.1:19360-31545 GCA_038381775.1 Adansonia rubrostipa | reverse complement strand
TTAACATAACATTTTATATTATTCTGAATATTTTCTAGATTTAAAAAGGTAATTTAAATATTTCATCTTTTATAACCAAAAAAAAAAAAATAGTTTAAATATAAAAATTTGAAAATAAAATTAACTTAATATAATTTATAAGTAGATTTTTACATACTTATCCTATTCAACAATTTTCTTTCTGAAAATTTTCTATTAAATAACATATAATATAAATTATTAAATGCATTGAAAAATTAAACCACTAAAAATTTTCATTGTTAATACATTAAAAATTATTGATAATTTTTAATGTTTTATCAAACACACTGCTATTTAGCCCAAAAATCCAACAAAAGGACACTTGAGGTCTTTCAACTTCGATTGAAAACATATTCTTGATGAATTACAGGAAAGATTTAAGAACACCCAAAGCAAAATAAAGACTTACCGAAGAAAATCCTAACCAATGATGAATGGAGGTATTTTTTTATTTGTAATTTCATTCATCTAGCTCAACTCGGGAGCTAGAACAAAACTAGGGGACTTTTGGTTTAACATAAAACGCCTACATACTTATAAACTTACTTATAAATGTCATATTTGATTGTAAATTTAGGGAGCTTAATAATTTATATTATATAAAATTTAATAATTTCGTATAATCATATCATGTTTGTTCAATATTTTGTATTATATTTTAATTATTTTTATTTTTATTATGTTTATATTGTACAATCTTATAGTGTCCTGTATTTTTAATTTAATTGTGCTTTGGTTTTGAATATTAAGCCCAACCTGTCGGACTCCTAAACTCTATTTGTTGTCGATACACAACATAAAAAAATAAAAAATCTCAGTTAAATCTATAATTTGTGTATTCGTATAATATTTAATTAATTTTTATGTTATAATTTTATTTAAAATGTTATATATTTATGTTAATTTTATCACATTAATATTTTGTATTATATCAAGTTTAACACATTCATATATTTATATTATATTTTACTTATTTTTCTTATTTCATGAATAAAATTTTCAAGTAAATTCAACTTATAATATATAATTGTCATGTTAACATTTTAGTAATTGGGTTTTTGAAAATTCCACTTGCGAACATAAAAAGAAAAAGATTAATCTTCAATTTACTAGACTACACTTTCTATTCAATGGACAGGTTGAATTATTGCATAAAAACAGTTAAAAGTATGAAATGATAATATAACACTTAATTATTTTAAAAAAAGAAAAATAAATATAAGCTTAAAAGAATGAAATTGAAACCTTAAAATTACAAATTACGATTTTATACTTACCTTTTCTAAAGTGCTTTCCAATCTAATTTCCTTTTGGTTTGAAACAAGTTTGCATGATAACATGGGATGCAGATATAAAGCAAAATTAGAAGTGAAAAATTATATGAAGATGAGAAACTGTATAAGCTAAGAAAAAGAAAACATATATTCAGTACTTTGTTGAAGACTCGAAATTTTGTCAAAATTTAAAAAGTTAATTTTATTTTTATTAAGTTCACATAATTATAATTTAAAACTAATAAAAACCCTTAGATTTGTAAGTAATAATTAAGGGTGCAAATATGAAAAAAGAGTAATATAATTTAAATTCCTTTTAAATGTATAATAGTAAATAAAATTAAATTATAAAATAAGAAGTAAAATTAACAATTTTAATTTAAAAGAATCAATTTAAAGTTATTTAATATATAGATACTTGGGGTTTTTTTTTTTTTAAAAAAAATTTTGGAGACCAAAGCCTTAAGAAGCTCCAATAAGGAGCTGCATTTGTCTCTAAGCATTAATTAATATTTTGTTCATATCTTAATTTTATTTTAAAAATAATAATAATTTTATAAATTCTATAAATATCACTTTAATATGTGTCTAATGGTACTTATTTTTCTTAAACATATAAAATGGAAATAGAATGACTTCTTCTATTCCATCATTTGTCCTGTTTTAAAAAACATTGTTTCATGCTTGGATTATGTTTCTTAAATAATCAGTTGCTTCATTTTGCAAAAATCACATGAATTTAGAATCTCAAGCCGACCACTATTTATTAGACTAAAGTCGCTAAACAAACAAAGTATTACTCCATTTATCCAATTTCAAGGAATATAAATTGAAAAGAATCCTTATATGGATTTTTTTTCTTTATATTTGAATAGATTTGATATTAATCTATGCAAATTGTTTTTCATGTATTTCTGTGTCAGTCACATCAAAATAAATACAACATAAAATTATTAAATATGTCAAAATCTAAAACATAATAATACACATATTAAATATGTCGATTTAATCCTATTGGTGTTGTATAATGAGGGTTGGACTGATACAATCAAAGAGCAACATTGGAAAAAAGAAGAAATGAAGAAAGTTGTAGGTAAAGCACTTCTAAAAAGCTTTCTTTTTATATTACAATGCAATGGTGGTTATATTTGACACGATTACATAAATATAACATGTATAAAATCAAAAAAAATATGACATGACACGATTACATTCTTAAAATCTATATAATAGAATTATAAATATATCAAAATTAATATAAATATACAAAACTTTAAACATGATTTTGACATGATAAAATATACGAATATGACATGAATACATGAATTACATTCTCAAAATCTATATAATAAAATTATAAATGTTTCAAAATTAATATAAACATACAAAACTTTAAACATGATTTTGACATGATAAAATATATGAATATGACATGAATACATGAATTACCAAGTACTAGACTCTTTTGGAAATGTTATTTGTAGGATACAATGTCTATTCAAAAAAGAATGTGATTGCACATTAAAGTTTTCTTGAACATATGTGAACCGTGAATCAAAGAGAAAGTGAGAAAAAAAAATAATTCTTGAAGAGAGTTAAATGTAAAATTACTAAAATGTGTAAAATAAATGTTAGAGGAAGTATTTATAAGCCTAAATGGTGTTAAAAACACCTTCTTACGATTAGATATATCTTTAACGAAACTCAAAACTTTGGATTAAAAGAGTATGTCCAACGGCAAATTTTTTTAATTTTCAAAGAAGGTATTTGAATTCTCAAAAATGAGATTTTAATCTTTTAGGCTAAAATCATATGGAATGCATAATCCTATAAAGTATCCGAATCCTTGTAATAAATTACAATTTTAAACTTACTATTCAAATCCTATTTAAAAAAATTTGAACTCTTTTGTTTATCTTCGTTCCAAAGGCTTATAAAATACTTCTCAACTTCATTTTTCTACACAAATACAAACTATATGCATTCAAATCTTTGTAAATCATCTAAGACACTTTGTAAAATATTCCCTTTTGTAATATATACAACAATTGTTCATGTTTAAGCATATCTTACCATATTTTTTAAATATACTATTTTCTTTCATGTCTACAATTATGAGATCCATGTATAAAAATTGCTCTTGTTTCAGGATACAGTAGAAGCCCATTGATAAAAAAGGGTTGACGAAAGCTGAGACCCAATTCCTAAGGTGATAAATATAAACATAATTGAAATTTTTAAAGAGTTATACATTTATTTATTTATTGATAAGACTATTCATTATTTTTTAAAATTTGATCTCTCTCTCATTTGAATCACGTAGCAAAAGAAACCATGAACAAAAATAGAAAAACTTTCTTCACTCATAAATAAATATCTTGTAATAACTTCATTAGACTGTACATCTTTATTAGTATGTAAAGATAATAAATAAAAGCATAAACTAAAGCATACGAGAGCTACAAAGATACTTCTTAAATCAGTAGCGTCACCTAAATTCTGGCTGCCCTGCTACTGCCTACGAAGGATCCGAAACTTTCCTGCAACTCTCCGGTCTCCACCACACGTGTCACTTTTTCATTCACTCCCTCCCCCTCTTACTGTTGTGAGAGTTTTTGGCCCATTTTGCCAAAAAAATTTTCAACCCAAAATCAGTTTTCGTCTAATGTGAAGCGCCCGTTTGTATATTTTCCACGTTGCAAGTATTCATGTGAGAAGTTCCCTGCTTGAAATCAAGTTTTGCCATTGTAGATTAGTTGAAGAATTGCGGAAGTTTATGTAAATGACCATTTTGACCACAAATCAAATATTGGTTGAACATGGGTTTACCCTAATTAATTTATGCCGTTAATTTTTAAAGGTGACATTTAATATGAAATTTAAACTTCACATCAACACCTCTTTTTATTTTCAGACTGTAACTTGTTTTATAAAAAAATAATAACAAATATTGTTTTAAAACAATTAAGAAAATAAGAGATAAATATTCATGTAACTTGCATGTTTTATTATTAAAATATATATTAGTACATTATCAAAAAGATAACATATACAAATATATCAAAGATTCATTTGGATTTTCGATCAACAGTATCTCTGCCATATTAAGGTGTTGTTTTATAACTGAATCCTCAAGTAGACTTATTAATTAGTAAGACTCTGTAAAGTACGTATGCTTGATATATTCTACTGTTAATAGACTTAAGGCATATTGGTCTTGCGGATATAATTAATATGCTATATATATATATATATATATATATATATGTCTTGACATGTGAGTTTGTGGGATGTTGGATTAAACCCAAATGGCTCCCGCTCGTCTAAGCATTGGGACTAAGGATCGCTTAAGGTGAAGACTCATGACCTCATCGGCTCCACCAACAAGTTCACCACCAATAAACACAGTTGGAACAGAAGGGTTGCAACCGAGTCTCAAGAGAGCTTGTTCGATTTCACGCCCTCTAGGTATCTCATCAAGCTCGTGGACCGCAGGATTTGCCCCAAAGTTATAGAAAAGGGTTTTGATGGTGTGAGACATGCAGCAAGAACTCTTGCTGAAGATCACCACAGGCTTTTCGGATGCCAACATTGTCACCTTCTCCATTGCTAATGGGAAACAATGTCAAAAGAAAAGATAGCAAAGAAATATATCTACAAAAAATGATGAAGGAAAGCTAGCTAGGTTTTTGTAAGTGAATGAGGAATGCAAAGAAGGTTAAGTGAAAGGCGATTTGAGGTTTTTTTGTTGAGTTGTGAGGTGCTAGGCACTTCATTTATATAGGGTTTTTGAGAGACTGGTAAAGAAATGCGGCATTGGGTTGGAAAGAAAAATAAAGGTTTGATGGAAAAGGGATAGAAAGAAGAAAAAAAAAAGATAAATCAAAATTTAGTTCATTTAGTTCGTATACTCATCTTTATAAAAGTAATATTTAATATATTTAAAATTTGAATTTTAATGCCCACAATCATTTTTTCTAGTTTTAAACCATAATCACTTTCGTAAAATTAAAAAAAAGTTCCATTTGATATTTAGGTCGGCTTCCAACTGCACTCTTTCTCCCTTAAATAATGCATGAAAGCGATCAAAGCATTGCAACATAGCAATGAAAAAGGAAGGAGCACGATCACGAATCTCCTTTTTTTCTTGGCATACGGAAATTAACAGAGACTCGTTCTTTGCACGAGGAAACACTATTCTATATGTCCACCTTACAATCAAATATAAAAAGTTTACGATCATATCTAATTTTTCATCACGTGTGTCATGATACAAATTTGGACCCGTTATAAACAATTAAAAATCACATATGGATGGTGGAGTTGTTCATGAACGGGATCATATTTGAATAATAAAAAAAAATATTTATTCAATGCTCGAATTGATTTATTAAACTCAAAAATTCGTTTAAATATGTACAAGTATTAAAATTTTTTATAAAAATATTGATATTTATATATTTTTATATTTTTATTAACTAAAAAATAATTCAAATTTTATTAGACCAAAGTAATTTAAATTAAAAATATCTTACCGCGGATCTGACCTAATTTGAGTTGAATATAAAATTCGGGTATAAGATAATTTTAGCACGTGGTTGACATATAGAATAATAATCCATATTTTTCTCTTAAATTTTCTATGTAGGAATATTTTTAGTCGATAAGTTTACTAGAAACTTTTTTCAATGCATGAATTTGATAGTGAAAGTTCAAACTCTTTCACTCTAATATATATACATATATGTGTGTATGATCTGTATTTTTGAGGTAAAATATGCATATTTTGCTTTAGTATTCTTATTGGGGAGGGGGGGGGGGGGCTCTGTTGCTCTCATAGAGGCATCTTCTGAGTAGGGGAAAGCAGTTGGATTTATCCAAATTGGACCCTTCGTTGTTTGCTTGTTTGTTGAGAGAGAGAGGAGCATAAATTCTCAATTGGAAAGAAGACAGAAAAAAGAGGGAGTGGGGCAAAATACTACTAGCTAAATTTAGAGTTTAATTAAGTTGATTCATGAAATTATTCTTAAAAAGTAAGATTTAATAGATCTAAAATTCGAACCTTAATATCTACAATATCTTTTCTTATCTCTAGGCTAAAACCTTCTTCGTACCAAAAATAATATTAGTTATATAGCTAGTAGCTAAAATCTTATTTAAATAGAATTCGAGTTTCGTTTAATTAATTTATAAAATTATTTTAAGAAATGACAACCGATAAATTTAGAGTTCAAATGTTAATAACGGTAACTCTTAAATTTCTCTATATATTCTTAAGCTAAATCCTCCATTATTAAAAAAGTTTTGTTCAAACGCATTCCATTTTCTTGCCAACAAGAAATCAAAGACTTAGTAGAATAGAAACCACTTGATGATAAGATCTAGAATATATTAATATATAAGTTTATTTTTTAAAATTAATGGGTTTTGTCTAGAAAGGCATACACATGGGCAAAAAAGTAGCTATTAGATTGTTAAACAAATAATTTAAAACATCATTTAAGCTGTAAATGAAAATTAATATGATAGTTTTCAATTAAATTTATCCAAAAATCAAATTATTTGTGAAACTTGCTCAAGCTATTTTAATTTAATTTGAATTTTGAATGAAATTTTTTAAATTCAGATTTTTTTTATTCATTATAATATAAAATATAAAAAATTTTAATATTAAAAATATAAAATGAGAGATAAATGTCCACAAACCTAATCAAATTTTAAACAAATAAAATTTTTTATTATTTAAATTTGATTTGATCTATAAATAATTTTATTTTTAGTAATAACTTCAGCAAATCATTAAAATTGATTAAGGATAATTAGAACCACAAAGCAATTACGATAGAAACTTCCTTTGTGTAAGAGATCTTTGCTTTTTAGATTTGGGCGTGAGCTAAGCCTCTCTCACTTTCAATAGTAGCATGCAGTTTTTTTTTTTAATAACTTTTTTCCAATAAAAGTAGCCGTACATGGAATAAAAGTAACCGTACATGACATGTAGATGCCCTAAGTGTGAGGTCTAACCTGACGAATCCGGGCTACGATTTCAGATCTTTTTCTCTTACTCAAAACTGGTTTAAGCCAAATTCATAATTTAATTTTACCGTTTAAAAATATTTAAATATTAAAAATATTATTTTATATTAAAAATAATTTTTTATTAATTAAATAATAATTTAAATAAAATAAAATTAATTTAATTAAAATTTTTTATTTAAATCCTATTTAAATTTTAAAATAATAACATAATTTTTTAATAAATTTATCGAGACTTCCACATCATTCATTTCCAACGTTGCAGCGTTATTATTATCTCTTTTTTTATTCATGTCAGCCTTGGTACTTTAGAAATTTCTTTTTCTTTTCTTTATATAAATCAATACTCTTGAAAAATCAATCCGAATAGAACAAAATCTCGAGGCGATCAAGCGAAGAGAATTATATCCCATCGATTGAAGTAATGTGTGGCTGATATATAATTCAGCAGCTGCCCTGTCAATTTTCTATATACCCTTTCCTTTATACAACATTCATAAGAATTTCATTTAATTTCTCGAATACTCGAGATCATTTATATTTATATATATAACACAATCTCATCGTCATAAAAAATTTAAAATTTAATTCACTTATTTTTTCTCAAGTTTCTTCTTCGTTGCTGATTGGAATCTTCAATCTTTTTATTTTAATAATAATGGCAAAAGTATACATGTTTTTCTTGAATTTTTAGGTTGTTAAGGGAAAGCCCAAGCGAGGAGGCTATTTAAGTGTTAAGAAAGCTTGCAAAGGAGAGCAAATAGTCAAAGGGATGCTAAAGGTAAGGTTATGGGAGCATACTCTCGTACTTTAAGTCGATAAGTATTCAAAGAGAAAGGATGAAAAAGAGAAAAATGATAAAGAGTATTAAAATGTGACTTAGTGTTATGTGCCCTCAACTAATTCCTTTTATATAGAAATTTTTTTGCCATTGACAATAATTAGGACTTTCATCCTCTAGTTTGACAGCCTTATCTCTCTGATGGCTAGGCCTTATTTAAAAGTTATTGCTATAAATTTTACCATACATATCGTTACCTAGAAAGAACGAAATTGAAAATCAAATATTTTAAATCTCTTATTATCGATTCAATTATTCCAATCTGTTTTAAAAAAAAAAAGAAACAAGTGTTTTCCAAAAATGAACGAGAGAAGTTGTTAAACAAGGAATCCTTATCAACAATCTTCAATAGGTTTTGTTCACAATTTCCAGCGATTGTTCATTAAAGATGATTGGTGCATATACTTCAATATTGCAATGGAATAGTCGATATGTTCTTTCCAAAAAAAAAGAAATAAAAATGCTAAGAGTTCAAGATTGTGCTCGTCTTTGATTATGATGATGTTAGGAGAGCTGTGTACAGTTTGAATTGGGTGTGGCTCATGGAGTTTCGTATTGGTGTTAATATGGCATGGTATAATGTGAGATCTAACTTCTAGAAAAAGACTAAATAAGAAAGGGTTAGATTTAGCAAGAGGCATCTAACACAGTGTCCCATGAAGTTAATCATTCGAAAGCTAATAGTGAAAAAGTATCCTTTGGGAAACAAGACAAGGAATTAAAATAAGCCTATCTTCAAGCACTTATGCAAGAAGCAAAGCTAAATTCAGGTGAGAGCAATAATAGGGTGATGGAGGGGTTCGAAATAAAGATTGCAAGTTTTCCAAAAAAAAAAAAAATTAAATCACGTCTTAGTGTAATTAAAGAAAAGGCAATTCACAAACTTAAAATTGCTGGGTTGGCTTAGAGAAAGGATTTTATGAGATGAAGAAACTAACGGAGATTTTAAAATCCGAAGGGATCATGGAGTTGAATCTATTAAAGATTTATAGTAAACATTTCTTAATTGAAATTGAAGATCAAAACTCCTGTCCAATATGAAGAATCATGGTTGGCCTTAGCTGAAAAACTGGTTTGAGGATACTCAACCATGGTCAAAATCAAGAACAACCTGCTTGATATTTATTGGGATACCCTTATAACTTTGGAAACTATGCAACCGTGAAAAACAAAGCCAATGTGTAGGGTAATCTTTTAGCTTGGATGGAAAAACTCTAAGCTATTAGGATTTGAGTCAGGAGGCAATCCTCGTTAATATAGAGCATCTAGAAAGTGTATATAAATTGATTACCCTAAAATATGGCAGTGAATATATTCAAATTAGAGCCATGGAAATAGGTTTTGACATCATGTCTGTTTCTGGATGCTATTATAAAGTTGCAGAAAATAATCCAAACGATGATAAATTTATCTATCATTCTAGTCGTGATGTAAGTTCAAACCAAGGTAGCAAGATGAACAGGGATGATAACAGACTCCTTATAATGGAAACGTTGGGGAAGAAGACCAAAGAGTACATGTTGCTGATAAAAAGGTGGATGCGACCACCGAAGAGGTCTACATGGATCTCGTTTACTGTCAAAATATTGATGATAAATTTGAAATAATAATAATAATAAATGAGGAATCCGGTGGTTATAGGCTACAAAATGTAAATGGCTCCTTTAGCCCTACTAAAAGGCAAGCACATTATAGAGTTGCCCACATCAAAACAATTTTGTTGGAGTTGGAAAAAACTTCTTAAGCTGAAACCCGTTTTAACTTAAATTTATCCAACAGCAAGGTAGTAGCTTGATTTGGATGCTACTTGGACCTAACTTTAAGATATCACTATTGGAATGAGTTGAGGCACAATAGAAACAAGGTTGATTGGCACCAATTGGTTTAGTGTCAATTTCAGATTCCTCGTCACTTGATCATTTTCTGGTTGGTTACACTTGATAGATTACCCACAAAGGATAGAATGCGGTCTTAGGGAATTAATATTCCTAGTCTTTGCATGCTTTGTAACTACATGGATGAATCTAGAAATCATTTATTCTTTAGCTGCGAATACTCAAAATAGTTGTAGCATCGACTATTCTCTGCTGGCAGAAAGAAGAAAGAAGTAAGTTCATGGCAGGAAGAGCTAAAGTGGGCTATTAGAGAGCTTAAGGGAAGAGATTTGAGAGTAGTAATATTAAGAATAGCTTGGAATGCCTACATTTATTATCTTTGGCAAAAGCGAAATCAAAGGCTTCAGAGAGTCAAGGCAAGTCAGATCAACTTTTGTATAGTCTTATTATTAGTAACGTTAAGGATAGATTGACTAGGAAATGAATCTAGAAAATTATCATATAAAAAGGTTTTAGTGATACAAAAGGGCCAAATATATGAGACACAAATGCAATATGTTAGAACTTGATTCTTGATGTATAGCACTATACTTGTAGTAGGACTTCTGTGTCTTTTATATAAATACATTTTTTGCTTATCCAAAAAAAAAAAATGGAGTTAGGGAGAAAACTAGGTCTTATACATAACATTATGCAATGTTTTGGGCCTTGTAAAGATAAGGGAAATGGTCCAATGGTTATTTAGTCCTCTTAGGTGGAGTCTCTGTCAATATTCAAGGTAATCAGATTGGAACAAATGAAAGTAATGAGTCAAACTTACAAAATATTGTTGAAAAGAAAAAGATATTAAGAGGAAATTGAGAAAACATGCAGAAAAAAGATTTTCAAGGGCAAATGAAATAAGGGAAAAGAGTTAAGAAAAAAATGCAAATGGCTAAACCTAAATTTTTAAAATATAGTACTAGATCTACCAAAACTATTGTTAAAACCGATGATTCTCAACAAAGGAAAGAGAGAAGTAAAGAAGAAGCAAATGTAACTTGAAAGAGAGGAAAATGTTGGGTCTAAAGGCAATCAACAATGAGGAGGAAATAATTAAAGAACTTATGGATTTAGAGGAGAATCGGTTACATGAAGGGATCGCAAAGCTTATTTTCCTTAGTGTTTCCGATAAGAACAACTTTGCATCTTGAATACCTTTTTTGTTGTATGGTGATGAGGATTGTATCGCGGAACCTAAAGGAAAGGAAATTAGATTAAAGGAAAAATTTTTGAAGAAGATAATTCTTGGTAATAACTAATAATAAAAGGTTTGATATTTTTCTTTGTGGAAATTTGTGATGCACATTGATTAAGTGATTTTAAGAAAGGTGGATTTTTTTTTTTTTTTTGGGATTAGTATAAAGAATTTAAGGGAATGTTATTAAAAAGAGATAGATGTTATGGATTTTTCCTATGCTTTTTGAAATAAATATACGTCTAATGATGTTAGAGGGATCTCACAAGGATGTCTTTTTGGAGATTAATAATTTTGTCCTAGTGGTGAGATTATAGATGATACTATTAATGAAAAGAGACTTTAATGGTTTGCTTTTTAGTGATTTTGGAATGACTTTTGACATGGATTTTATTTAAATATTTTGAAAAAAAAAATCTATCTTAGATGAATTAAGACTTATTCATTACTTTTCCACAAAAATATTGGTCTTGCTTAAAGGATTATTTGATGGATTTTTTATGGAGATCCATGGCTATATATGACAAATTAAACGTTTTGGATGATTATGGGAATAGGTGACAAGAAGGCATTTTTGTTTCATAAGTTGCTAATGAGATGGCAATATAAAGTAACAAGTTTGGTATTATTAAAGTTGATTTGTCCATGGTTTGGTGGCTAATTCATGATTTGGTACGGTTGATTTTAAAAAATGATAGCTTCAATTCTATAGTTTGTTAATGTTTTTGGTGACAAGAATTTTGTCTCAATGTTGTTTCTATGATTTTATGATCTTCTGTAACGCTTTGATGACTGAGCCTATAAGGAGTTGATTTTAATATGACAGAACTACGAGGCATCAAGTCTGCCTTTGTTTATTGAAAATTGATTTTTCGATGGGAGAGATTGGTGATGTATAATTAGCGAATATATTTAACGGAGCATTGGCTAAGGCTAAAGCA
>JBBYHM010120212.1:0-10709 GCA_038381775.1 Adansonia rubrostipa | reverse complement strand
AAAGTCTTGCAACTCGTTGTTGATGAAAGAATCATGTACAGCGCATCATAATAATAATAATAATAATAATAATAATAGTGCACTGTAATTTTGTTGTTTATTGTTATGAGAATTAGGTCTTTTTTGCTTTGGCTTTAATTCCGAGTTGTTTAGACTCTTGACCTTCGATTTGTAACTGTTGTTCCCTTCTGCTTAAGCTTTTGAATTTAGGTATGTTGGTCAAGATTTTGGTTGGGATGTAAATCAAAAGGCAATGAATTCCAGCCATTGGATGTGAGCAATTGAACTAAATATAATCATAATTCAAGTGCTTATTTCATATTTGTTGAAAGTTGTACCTTTTTTTATTAATATAATTTAGAACCTTATGTGAACAAAAGAAAAGTGTCAAGTAAATTGCCTTAAACAAAAACTAACAATTAATAAAAAAATCCAAATAAATATCTTGTTTAGGTTAAAAGAATATTACATATCTTATTGTATATTTCAAAAATAAAAATAAAAAATATATATGATAATTTTTTAACTTTATTTGTAAAATTAAAATACTTTAATATTAATGTACTAAATAATTATCTTTAAAATATTACCTTTTTCAATAAAAATTCAAAAAGCTAAATTCCGAAAAGCCAATGGAAGTTAAAAATGAGACTTACTAGAGATTGGTGTTGAAGCCAATATAAACTCCATGAGAGTTGAGATAAGGGTTTTGTGAAGCCATGTTATAAAGGAAGAAAAAGAATAAAAATAAGGTTTTAGGCAGTGTTATCAGTATTATATTAGGTTTCGATATATAACGATATCAATGATAGTTGATTTCGTTTCAGTTTGCATCAGCCGTACCAGTAGATACCAACCGATTTCGATGATACCAATCAAAAATAGCTATACCAATCAATACATAACATAAGCTTATAAAAAAAAGATTGAACCAATATCGATTTTAAATTTGATTAATGTTATACATAATTACTCATAAATTTGATGAATATTAAATATAATTATTCGTAAATTTAACGACCATTAAAAAATTTCAGCCTTACTAGTTAATTGATATTGATTTTTTTATATTTAATGAAGTTTTTTTAGAATATTATATATAATTGATGAATATTTAATATATGAAATTTATGTAATCTTATTTATTTTATATTTAAAAATATTTTTTATATGTATAAATCAAAAATATTCAAACTCCGATAAACATAAAACGATATACCAAAACATATCAATACCAATATATTCTTATATCAAAATAAAAAAGATATATCTATCGGTACGGTACTGATCGTTTCAATTTTAGGCACTTGGCAATTTTGATTTTGAGAGAAGAATTTCGATGTAATCTTTTTTTTTCTTCTTTTATATTTTTTTACTTCGTAATTTGAATTTAATTTTGCCGATAGATAACATTGTCCAATATCTTTGTATTAAAAAGAAGTTTATTGTGTCTTTTAGGCAATTGTATCAAATATATACTCCGCTTTTCTCAGCCCATCAAAATCATTCGGCATGCCGAATTTCTCCTTTTAGTCGTGAAGCCGGGAGATTTTGATTTGGATTAATTAAACGAAGGGTTTAAATAAAAAGCCGGTTTTGTGATGCTCGATGCTCTAGATCATATGTTCCAACAAATCGAACCAATCCGGTTTAATAACTATGGTTTAAATTATGAGGTTTACCATTTTTTTTTCTTTTTTGCTTTCGTTGTGTCTTATTTTAGATACTTTTTGTAACAATTAATATTTTGTATTCTGTAGTGTTGAAATTTTAATTAATAGTACTCCTTTAATACTTAATGGTGGTTTTTTTTTTTCTTTTACCTTCTTTAATTATAACGTTATGTTTTTTTCTATGAAGTCTAATGTTTGCTCAAAAAGGGTTTTATAAAATATTTTGTTTTCATTACAAATCCTCGGCACTTTGTTCTAAAGAGGCGGTAAAATTAATTTCGGTAAAAATAAAAATAAAAGTGACAGTAAGATTAGATATTATAACGGTAAGATTAAAATTAATGATGAGATATATAAGTTAAATTATAATAAAAAAATTAACCATTAAAGATATTAGATTAAATGTGTATATAAATGAGAAATAGTTAAAATTATATTTATATTAACTAACAAAATATAAATTAAAAATATATTTATGTTAAATACTAATTAAAAATTATATTTATTTTAAATAAAAGAATATTTATATTAAAAACAATTATTTATATTAAATAATTAAAATTATATTAATAGTAAAAAATTATTAAAAATTATATTTATATTTAAAAATCAATTAACAAATATAAAAGAATTTAAAAATAAGTTTAAAATTTTTTTTAAAAAAAATCTACGGAGGAAGGTAAAATGGAAATTACCCGGTTCCAAGTTCCTATTGGACCATTGAAGCTCCAGTTCAGCGAAACTCCTGATGAAATTCTAGACATGATGAAATCCAAAATAAGCTTAAATTGCATTATTTTCGTTACAATCCAACCATCTCAAGTATTGACACCCATTATTGTACTAAGAAATTAAAATCAAAATTCGTTTCAATTTAATGAATTCGATTTTGTAACACCAGAAAAGAAACTCATTTATTTTTAAAATATTTCTAAAAAGCCCGATTCGTTTGTAAAGTTTAAAAGTTTCACCGAAAATAAATACAAATTTTTCGTAACTATCCTTGTAATATTTTATTATATTTTACAAAAGTATTAATTTTATTAGTATAAGATTATAACACATTCACTACCTAAGTGGGTGAGAAAAATCGTAAAAAAAAAGACATCTTTAATAAAAAAATTAATAAATAAATAGTTTGAATGCATTGATTGTTTTTACGAAAAATTTAATAAATATTTTTAAAATAATTATTAATAAAAAATAAAAAATTAATATCTTTATTATGTTATTTTATATTTTAATTATTTAAAATTTTTAATTAAATTCATCAACTTAATCATAATTATATATAATAATTTTCATTGTTAAAGTCCAATACATGTTGGACATATATAGAGGGGGAGTGTTTCATTTCCATTTCTTTTCTTTTCTATTCTTTTTTTTAATATTTTTAAATATAATTCCTACAAATACGTAATTTTGTCCGAAGCTGATCTTTTAAAATTCAATAAAAAAAGGAAAAAAAAACCATTGGTTGGATGAAGCATCATGACGTCACTGTCATTCTCCTCGCCTCCTAGCAACAGCTAATCGAACGGCTCCAATCTCAAAACTTCTAAAGGATAAACACAGAAACCAACCACACCAAATCAAAGCCCCCCCACCTTTTTTTCATTTTTATTTAAAGATTTTTTCCTGCAATTTTAAAATATATATATATATATTTTTTTAAATTTTAAAACACGTACTTAGAATATCCATCACAAGTGTAGAGGCACATCCTCTTAAGTGGGACCCACACTTTTTTCCCTCCCTCTCTCCCTCCAATAGTGATTATTTTTTATTAAAAAATATAATTGATCAGTACTTATTGCCTTTTTCTTTAATTTTCTTTTACAATAAACGGTAAATTTCACCAAAATTAAAAGGGTAAAATGTTTTTTATTATTTTAAATTTAATTTTTTTTATAAATAATTAAATTCAATTTCTTCATTTATTAAATTTTTATTAAATATTGATTATATTTAACATTATTTAATATTAAAAATTAAAATTTTTTATCTTTTAATTAAACTAATTAATTAGATCGATATTCAATTTTTTAAGTCTTTTTTTTTTTACATCGTCAGTAAGCTCAGTAAGTTTGTGGGAAATTACTAGACGCAGTAATTATGTGAAAATAAATGAGGTTCATAGGAGAATTTTTAATTAGATAAATAAGATTAAAAATTATTATATACATATTTTTAATTAATTTTTTATTATATATAAAAGAGATGTTAATGTTTAAATCATGATGATTGTGAGATCTGAAAACTCAATAGAGAGTTGTATGAAAAAATTTGTCGAATAAATTTACCTTTTATCACGGTCTCTTTATTAGTGAATAAATTAATCACTCTACTTTTTAGCGTCGGCTTTTTATTTCCGTTAAATTAAGCTATTTATTCTTTTTTTTTTTTCTTTTACCGTCTGTTCTTCTAACACAAGGGTTTTTTTTTTTTTTCTTTCTTTTTGGTTCCATTGTTGATCTGCCACTTCGGTCGCGATCTTTGTCTTAAATGACCACTTGAGATCATAGAGATAGAAGCTGAAAGAGAGAGGATTTGAAAGGTGAAAAAGAGTTGGTAAAGATTGCATTTTAAAGGGGAAATTTAGTGATGGGTTTTTTTATGAAAAGGGTGAAAGTGAGGATGGTTTGGAGTAATTGTTGAAGAATTATCTTAAAGTTTGGGTTTTTAATTCTGGGTTTTGTCTGATTTGTTTGGATTTTGATTATGGGTGGTTGTTTTCCTTGTTTTGGATCATCAAACAAGGACGGGAGTAATGGTGGGGGCACCGTGAAAGAACTAAGCAAGAAGGATTCAACTAAAGATGACTCAGCTGGACAGTCACATCATATTAGTAGAGTTAGTTCAGGTAAAAGGTTTTCATTTTTTTTTTGCCAAAGTTTGCTCTTCTCTTCTAGTTTCTGTCGTTTTAACTTGTAGGTTTTTTGTCAGCTTGGGTATGTTGGATTCTGTATTTTTCTTGGTTTGGTTTCAAGTTTTTGATGATACTTAGCTTTTAGAATATGTTGCTAGTTTGATCTGATAATTGACGGTTGTTTTGGGGTGCTTGATTGAATTAGATGGTTTGTTAATTTATATATCTTTTAGCTTTGAATTTTTTTTTAATGAATTGTTAGTTAGTGATTTGTTGGTTGTTAAACTAGTTTGAATTTTGCCCAGATGGAGGACCTAAGGTGTTGTTTGGGAGATCTTCTTAGTTTTAGAAGCGCAGATTTTCGTATTTTCTTGTAACTTCATATTCATCTATTATCGTTAAGCTAGCACGTAATAAATGCTAGTAAATGCATTTAAGTGAATTTGTAATGTTCCTACAAATTATATTGGATTTATTCAAATAAAGGTTAAAAGCTTTGCCTGAGACGCTTCTAGCTCCACTTGGAATGTAAAACAGTGTCAATTTCATAAATTTTGAATTATATACAATCGTCTGGGACTTCATCATTATGGTTAATTTTATGTGTGGGAGAGACGAGTTTAAATATTCTATTGAATAACTGGATTATGGTGCACAATTCTAAAATTATTAAAGGATCCATCTCCATTTCTAGGTGACATAGTTTTATAGTCATTGCAAGTAACTATGCAATGAGCAGTTGTGGTCACTTTATGCCACAATTACGGGAATATGGCATTTAATTTTTGTTTTGCTCTTTTAATTTTACTTCAATTGTTCTTTATCTTCCTTCTTTCATCCTGTCCAATGTTTCTGATTCATTTCTTTGAACAGAGAAATCAAAATCTCGAAGTGGTTCCGATTCTAAGAAGGAACCTGCTGTATCTAAAACTGGATCAACAGAAAATATTGCAGCACAAACATTTACCTTTCGAGAGCTTGCCGCTGCCACAAAGAACTTTAGGCCAGAATGTCTATTGGGAGAAGGGGGTTTTGGACGTGTTTACAAGGGTCGCTTGGAGAGTACAGGACAGGTCTGTTACTGATACTTGAAATAGATGTCAACAACTGTGTTTTAAACGTTTTCTTATGTTATGTGATTGCGCTTAAGTTGCTTCCTTTGTCTGAGAGACTTGGGATCCCGGTGATGTTAAATATGCTCATAGTGTAACCTTTGCAATTTTTTTTTTTTTTTTTGCTGTTTAGTTTACTCGATTCTTTAATAATTGTTTCATGTTTGCAGGTAGTTGCTGTCAAACAGCTTGATAGAAATGGCCTTCAGGGAAATAGAGAATTTCTTGTTGAAGTTCTCATGCTTAGCCTCTTACACCACCCAAACCTCGTCAACTTGATTGGTTATTGTGCCGATGGGGACCAGCGCCTCCTTGTCTATGAGTTTATGCCTTTAGGGTCATTGGAGGATCATTTACATGGTAAGGGTGCCGGTCTTTTGGTGTTAATGATACTTGCAGTCCTCTAGCTTTTGCGTTGATTGCACTGTCAACTTGGAAACTGAATTACATAATTAATTGTGAAAGACTTCTATGTCAGTGAATATGTTGCTGTTTGCTTTTTCATTTCTTCAGAAACTACAGTTTTTTAATTGAGTGAATTGCAACGGAAAGTTTGTACCCTTAATTACTGAGATATTTATTGAAGAAGCAGCTTGGATCGACTTTGGTATAACAAAACTTCCTTCTACAGAGGTCTTTTAACAGGTTATTAAGAATTAATGCCTGTTAGAGTAAGATATCAAGATTTCTAGAATTGTACTTTAGGGAGAATGGTTTTTGTTTCATGCGCTAATGGTCTGTAGCTGATTTGTTCTTGGCTTTGTATATCCTCCAAGACAATATGCGACCAGATACTTCATTGGTTTGGTACCTGGTCTCTTCCTTAACACCAGTTCTAGCTCCCCAAAAGATTTTTGGTATATTTTGAAGCACTGCCTAGCCATTAGGTTGATGCTGAATTCTGCTACATGGTGTTTTACACAATTGCCGGATTGCTAATGGTATGATTTAAAAATAACGATTACGCAACCTCCCTTCCTTTTTTTATCTTTATCTTTTGTCTATGTAATGGTAAAAAAGAAATTGTCAGATTTGTCAAAATTAGTGATGGTTGAATTATGTTGACCTATTTCTATGCAAATGCTAGATGGCTGGTAAAGTTTATGAAGTTGGATGATAGTTTAACTTGATATGTTTGTGGTCGTGTGCAGCAGCGTTTCTATGTGTGTGCTTTCTAGGTGTTTGGTGGTGTGCATATTTTCTTTCTTGTGGTAGAAACCAAGATTATTTGAGCAATAAACTAGAGGAAAGTCTACAGCGGTGCAAAGGCCTAGATTCCTCTTCTAGAGATGTGGATTGCCCAGATTCCGCTTAAGTTTCCAAAAATAAAAGGTTGACATACATATTGCTCACCAAGGCTGGTAGTTAGTTGTAATGTGAAGAAAAATAGAGATTTTGAAGGAAGTAAATTTAGCCAAGTAGCTCCTGCTGGAATTTATAAGACCTTAACAAACGAAGTATGGGTCCCTTTGTAGAAACAAATATGTGACTCTATAGCGGCAAACTTTTATGCTTTGGTTATCCTGTCATCTTGCTCTTGTCTGATTATTAAACAAGTTCAGCCGTCAAATGAAAATGTTATTCTGGTTGAAATGAAGCAGCTGAATTACTCGGCAGCTTCCTCACAGCTTCAACGTTTACCCCTGAAGTCCAAAATTTTTATGCTAAAACTCTCCTAGCATCAAAGCAAAACAAAGATGGAATCTAACTTCACTTGTTACTTTGTTCTCACCTCTCCATGTTATTTTTGTGGGAATAAACATACACACATGAATTGAAAATATTTCTTTGTCGCTGGACATCAAAGTCTTCAGTTTTAATAGTAAGTAATCAATAGGAATCATCTCATCCTTCAAATTGTTCTGTTGGCTTAGGTTTATTAATTGATATCTCATCATGAGCATTACTTTTAAATTGCATTTTGGTAATACTTTTAAAACATCAACTCTATTCTCTTCTGTGGCTTATCTCGCATTCATTTAATTAATGTGATAGCAGGTTAGAAGTAGGGAATCACACTTTTGGCAGACCACAGTGATTACCTTGTTTTAAATTTGTTTTCAGATCTTCGACCAGACAAGGAACCTCTGGACTGGAATACCAGAATGAAGATTGCAGCTGGTGCAGCCAAGGGATTGGAATACTTGCATGATCAAGCTAATCCTCCTGTTATATACAGGGACTTAAAATCATCCAACATTCTTCTTGACGAAGGCTATCATCCTAAATTATCAGATTTTGGGCTTGCAAAACTGGGTCCTGTTGGTGACAAAACCCATGTGTCCACACGTGTGATGGGCACTTACGGTTATTGTGCTCCAGAGTATGCAATGACTGGCCAGCTCACTCTAAAATCTGATGTGTATAGTTTTGGAGTGGTCTTTCTTGAACTTATCACAGGTCGCAAGGCCATTGATAATATGCGTGCTCCTGGAGAGCATAATCTTGTTGCATGGGTAAGTATCTTTTTCTCTTCTACCGTGCTATGATATAAACATAAGAGATTTCTTCCAAAATTTTATGCATATGCAGAATGACTGTTATATTATATTTATTACTGCTTTGGCTTGAATCAAGTTTCCTTGAACTCTCTTATTTTGTGAAAATGGGGGTCTATAGGCACGACCACTTTTCAAAGATCGTAGGAAGTTTCCAAAAATGGCTGACCCACTACTGCAAGGTCGTTATCCAATGCGAGGATTATACCAAGCTCTTGCAGTTGCAGCAATGTGTTTGCAGGAACAAGCTGCTACAAGGCCTCTAATAGGCGATGTTGTGACAGCCCTTACGTATTTAGCCTCACAAACCTATGACGCAAATGTGCCCAGCAATCAAAGCAACAGAGTTGGTCCATCGACTCCAAGATTTAAGGATGATCGAAGGAGTATGGCAGATGGGTTGGATAGCCCAGCTGGTCGCGGACAGCATGGTTCCCCTTCAACCCATAGAAATTCACCTGATTACAGGAAGAGGAATCATGCTAGGGAATTGAGCACCGGTGCAGAGTTAGGTAGGGATGAAGCTGTCGGGGGGTCTGGTAGGAAATGGGGTTTGGATGATTCAGAACGGCAAGAATCTCATAGAGACAGCCCTCTGACTGCTGTGATAGCTAGGGAAACTCCACATAATCGTGATCTTGATAGAGAACGTGCTGTTGCAGAGGCCAAAGTATGGGGTGAGAATTGGAGGGAGAAGAAAAGGGCAAATGCAATGGGTAGCTTTGATGGTACAAATGACTGATTCTACCAAAATACTAACTCGTGTCATTTTGCTCTTTCAAGCGAAGACATCATGTATCATTTTGAGTTGTCATTGGAAAAGAAGAAAACTTTGAAGATAAACCATCCTTTACTGTGTTGCCTATCCTATAATCATTCTTGTTGTTGAGTACGAAACTGAATGCTTCAATTATGTGGTTGAAGGAAGAAACACACTTAAAGAAGGGATCGAGAGTGGTTGATTGATTTGGGGAATTCGCAGGTAAATTTCCGCTGGCAAAAAAAAAAATGATGTATGCAACTTGTTAATCTATGTATTTAGGCTTTTTCATTTTTGAGATTCATGTTACATGAGATGTTGGGAAGATGTCGGGTTTTGCCCCATACTATTATTGGTCTTTTACGTGGGGAAATCTTAGTGGGGTTTTGTCTGGATATCTCATTGGTGTCATCTTTTCGACTCGTACAGTTGTCTATGGATTTCTGAGTCGATCCTGTTTTCAGCTTTATACAAAGAGGTTTCATGATATTAATTTTTCATGTATGATCATCATCATCATCATCATCATATTGTTCTCTATGTAATAACTTGTTTCCTGTCTCTCTCTCTTTATCGTGTAAGTTCTAACAAAACTGAATGGCTTGCCCTCCCCTCTGATGGTTCGAGTTCCATCGAGGGAAGACTGGTTGTTGGTATCCGATTTCCAAAAATATTAGGTATTATTTGTAGAATTTAAGGTGTTTTGATTTGAGTAGACTCAAACAATGACAGTTAAAGACTGTTAAAAAGTTATGGATTTAGATTGTATTGAAAGACATAGTTCAGATGTTGCAGCCCTTAATGGCTGGTATGGAATACGGTTCTACAAATTCTATTAATTTGGCTTTGTGATTCAAATTAAGATAGTATCGTATTATTAGGCGTATCGTTTTTGTTCTGGTATTGGTACATATTGGTATTGGTGTATTTCGATGTATCATTTTGGATTTATCGAAAGTTTGAACATTTTTAGGTTTATGGATGTACACTGATTCAAATACTGTACGGTAGTTGCGTTGTATAATTTGTTGCTCTGCTGTTTAGGTTTCTATTTTCAAGTTTCCCCTCTTCATATATATATATATATATATATATATATATATATATATATACACTTTTAGTTCATAAAACTTCACGATTCTCTTTTTTATATATTGAGATGTACATATATTTTAAATGTTAAAACGAGTTTTTCGAACTATTTAACTATTCGTATTCAATTTTCTTTTCTATCATTTTATTTTATTATTATAGTAAGTTTTAAATAAATATATAAATATTAAATTGGAAGCGATAGTGGAATAGAAATGTGGGATTTCTTTCTTTCTTTCGTTCTTTCATTTTGCTTAAAAAAGAATTATTCCCCGAATAAAGTCAAGAGGTCCATATAAGGACCACGGATCGGCACTCCGCGGAAGTCAATCCTCCTTTCTCTAAACCCTTGTGCTTTGGTCTTGTGTCCATTCCCCTAAACCTTGTCGGTCAGGTTTATTTTACCTAAATATATTATAATTTTAAATAATACTTTATATAATTTAATAATTTTTTATATAATATTTTACATATAAATATTATTTTAAAAAGTTTTTTACATAAATAAATTACGTATAACACACTTTACATATAAATATTATTTACACTATAATAATTTATGTAAATTATAATATTTATATGTAATTTCGGTAACTTTAGTTGTAATTTTTTTAACTAATAAAAAAGTCAAATTTATTATAAAATTAATTTTTATTAATATAATATATTTATTACTAAGATTAAACATATATTGATAAAATAAAA
>JBBYHM010119132.1:2446-39503 GCA_038381775.1 Adansonia rubrostipa | reverse complement strand
TATGGGGAACGTTTTGCTACAAAATGATGCCTTTAGAGCTCAAAAATGCTGAGGCAATTTATCAAAGGGCAATGTGACATTGTTTTATGATCTTATACATAAAAAGATCAGAGTTTATATGGATGATATGATCCCTAAGTCACCTAAAGGGAACGAACATGTAGCCGACTTACGGAAGCACTTCAAACACCTTTGCAAATATCAGCTCAAGTTAAACCCTACTAAATACATATTTGGTGTCACATCCAGCAAGTTATTGGGCTTCATTGTGAGTGAAAAAGGAATAGAAATGGACCCCAACAAGGTTAAGGCCATTCAAAGTCTTTTACCACCTTAAACCCCAAGAGAGGTGAAAAGTTTTTTAGAAAGATTAAACTATATAGCTTGATTTATATCTTAACTGATTGACAAATGTGACCCGATTTTTTAGCTACTTCGTAAACAAAACCTTGAAGATTGGAATAAAGAATGTCAAAAAGCCTTCGATAAAGTAAAGCAATAACTTTCAAGCCCTCTAGTGCTTGTGCCCCTAATCTTAAGCAAACCTCTAATTTTATATCTATCAGTTCTTGATAGTTCGATGTGCTATGTATTAAACCAACATGATGATTCGGTAAAAAAAGAACAAGCTATCTAATATTTAAGCAAGAAGTTCACAAAATGTGAAAATAACTACTCGATAGCAGAAAAGTTATGTTGCGCTCTGGTCTAGATAGCCAAAAGGTTAAGAAAATATATGTTATACCATACCATGTGGTTGATCGCCAAGCTAGATCTCGTTAAATATTTATGTGAAGCCCCCGCATTGTCGAAGTGATTGGCTAGGTGGCAAGTCCTACTTTCTAAATACAATATTGTATATGTGAATCAAAGAGCCATCAAAGGTAGCGTAATCATAGATTTCTTGGCTAGTCAGGCAATGGAAGATTATCAACCTTTGGACTTTCAATTCCTCAATGAAGACCTAATGTGCATATTCGAAGTGGGAGATGCAACTGATAACGATTCACATTGGAAAAAGTTTTTCAATGGTTCTTCAAACGCATTGGGACATGGAATTGGGGCAATTTTAATCTCACTTGAGGGAACCATTATCCTTTTACTGCAAGATTGAGCTTTAACTACACTAACAATATAGCTAAATATGAGGCTTACGTCATGGGATTCAAAGTCGCCATCAAAAAAAGCATCAAAACCTTACGATTGTTTGGAGACTTAGCCCTTATCATTTACCAATTGAAAGGGGAATAGCAGACATGTGATGCCAAACTAACTCATTATAAAAGTTTAATCTCAAAACTGAGAAAAGAATTTGATGATGTTAGCTTTCGATATTTACCTCAGGAAGAAAATCAAATTGCTAATGCCTTAGCCACTTTATCATCCATGTTTAAGGTCAATTGGGAGTCGAACGTTGCCCTTATTCAGATAAACATTCATTCAAAATCGGCATATTGCTAGAATATCAAGGAAAAAAAAAGATGGTTTGCCCTGGTGTTATGACATCCTCTAGTATATCAAAAATTAGCAATACCCTGACCATACCACTGAAAATGATAAAAGAACCATACGAAGAATGGCTGCAAACTTTATTTTGGATGGCAAAATTTATACAAAAAGAGTTGGGACCAGATATTACTCTGGTGCATGGATGCCTTAGAAGCCAAAAGAATCCTCTAGGAGGTCCATGAGGGGATATGTGGTATGCTTGCTAATGGACACTGAATGGCAAAACAAGTCATGCAATCGAGCTACTACTGCTTGACTCTAGAAAGGGATTGCATCAACTATGCCCGTAAATGCCACAAATGCCAAATCTATGAGGACAAGATTCATGTAGCTCTAGTACCATTGCACGTTATGATAGCCTCATGGCCATTTTCTATGTGGGGCATGGACATGATTAGACCAACCACCTATAAGGCCTCTAATAGACATTCTTTCATCCTAGTTGCTATCGACTATTTCACTAAGTGGGTAGAAGTAGCTTCTTATGCTAACACAACTAGAGCTACTGTGTGTAAATTTGTGAAATGAGACATCATCTATCGGTATGGCCTCCCCAAGCAAATCATTACAGACAATGCACGTAATTTGAAAAATAAAATGATGCAAGCAATTTGCTCTCAGTTTAAAATTCAGCACCAAAATTTCATCCCATATTGTCCAAAAATGAATGAGGTAGTGGAAGCAGCCAATAAGAATATCAAGAAGATAATTAAAAATATGGTTGAGATGTACAAGGATTGGCATGAAAAGTTGCCCTTCGCATTACATGCTTACCGTATAGCAGTACGAACTTCTATGGGTGCTACATTATTTTCCATAGTCTATGGCATGGAAGTTGTTTTACTTATTAAGATAGAAATCCCATCACTCAAAGTCCTAATAGAAGCATAACTTAAAAAGGTTAAATGGGTTAAAGATCGATTTGAGCAACTTAATCTTATCGAATAGATGAGAATTAAAGCCATCTATCATAGGAAGATGTATCAAAAGCGCATGATGAGAGCCTATGACAAAAAGGTCCATCCTCATCAGCTTTAAAAAGGTGACTTGGTGCTTAAGCAAATCTCCAATTCATAAAGATGTTTATAAAAAATGGACCCCTAATTAGGAAAGACCATACGTGGTGAAGCATGTATTGTCTAGAGGAGCTTTAATCATAACCGAAATGGATGGCAATGACCTACCCAATCTTGTGAACTCTGATTCTATAAAAAAAATACTATGCCTAAAAAGACTTTACGATGAAAACCTAAAAGGGCATTCTATTAGCCCTTCACCCACCATTCTCCAAAAAAAAACAAGAACAAAAAAATAAAGAAAAAAAAACAAGTTGAAAACTCGAAGGATGGTTTAAGTAACCAAACCCATTCAAATTAAGTTCAACCTAAACCATCATCAGCCTAAAACCAATCTTCCCCATATTCATAACTCTGACTAAGACACCAAATCATAACTTAACCCATCTATTCTATGTTGACCAAACCTTATCCACACTTGTGCTTGAAAAATGAAAACTAACCAACTTTGAGGCCTTCATCCCACCATGGGGGAACCTGAGGAATCTTCTTATGATTTGGCCAACACCATAAGGATCATTTGCTCAAGAGAAAGCCTTCGAAAACACTCTGTGGAAAATTCATGTCATCAACATCGAAGCCAATCATCTAGGAAAACTTCTTTTGACTTTTTGTATTTCAAAATTTTTTTAATCAAATAAGAAACAATTATTTGATTTCTCATAAAACCCGTAACCCTGCATTCCATGTTGCATCATGTTTATCATTTAATTAATAATGGTTGATAAATGAACAAAACTAATAACAGGATTTCATAGCATTGCTTAAAAAGATTAAACTTTCTGAGAATTTTTGTTAGGTTTAAATACAGAAAAATAAAAATAAACTTTAGGGCCATGGTTGGTCCCACCTTCTTTGATCTTGTATCTTGAGAAGTGTTTAAACTCTACCCCTAGAAAAGCTTATCATGAAAAAAAATGCTAAAATCCTGCTTCAATTGCCACCTAAACAACTAGGATTCAATACATTTGAATAGTCGAAGAGGCTCTTTAGAGTTAGAATTGGTAAAGAAGCACCACTCATGCTTGCTAACAAACTCTTTACAACTAGAGCCTTCCAACATAAATCATCCGATTCCACAATCCTTTTATTACCATCATTGGTCATTGGGATAAGAAGCCACCTTATCAGATGTGAGAAAGATCTAAAATTAATGGATTATACCTTTGGAAACACCACTTTCGCATCATGTAAACATGCATATGCATTCCTATGCATTCTATAAGATTTAACATCTTTTAGGTACCGGTCTTCGTATAAAAGGTAAATAGTAAAGAGCATAAGGTGTGACTTTCTATTTCAAAAACCTTAAAAAGTCTTAGGTAAGTACCTTCGACATCATAAGCTTATTGAAAATCGCCCAAGAAAATTATCTAATCTCAACACCAGGATATTTTTTTCTTGTCATCAAAGAGCATGACCTTTTTTTTTTTTGCTCTCAAAGAGCAGGACATTTTCTTTTTTGTCCTCAAAGAGCAAGACATTTTCTTTCTTTGTCCTCAAAGAGTGGGACCTTTTCTTTCTTGTCCTCAAAAAGCAGGACGTTTTCTTTCTTGTTCTCAAAGAGCAGGACCTTTTTTTCTTTGTCCTCAAAGAGTGGGACCTTTTCTTTCTTGTCCTCAAAGAGCAGGACGTTTTCTTTCTTTTCCTCATAGAGCAGGACCTTTTCTTTCTTTATCCTTAAAAAGGAGGGCATTTTCTTTTTTTGTCCTCAAAGAGTAGGACCCTTTCTTTCATATCCTCAAAAAGCAGAACCTTTTCTTTCTTGTCCTCAAAGAGCATGAGGTTTTCTTTTTTTGTCCTCAAAGAAAAGGATGTTTCCTTTCTTTGTCCTCAAAGAGTAAGATGTTTTTTTTCTTTATCCTCAAAAAGCATGACCTTTTCTTTTATTCTAGTCCTTAAAAAGTAGGATGCCTTTTCTTTTAAGCCCACACAAGTGGTGGCACCCTTTTTGTTTTAGTCCTCGAAGAGCAGGACACATCTTCTTTTTCTTTTAAGCCCATACACGCTAGTGGCACCCCTTTTATTTTAGTCCTCAAAGAGCAAGATGCATCCTTTTTTTTTTAAGCCCACACAAGCTAGTGGCACCCTTTTTATTTTAGTCTTCAAAGAGCATGATGCATTTTTTTTCTTTTAAGCATACACAAGTTGGAGGCACCCCTTTCATTTTAGTCTTCGAAGAGCAGGATGCATTTTCTTTTTCTTTTAAGCCCACATAAGCTCATGGCACTCCTTCTTCATTTTAGTCCTTAAGCCCACACAAGCTCATGGCACCTCCCTCTTCATTTTAGTCTTCAAAGAGCAAGATGTGTTTTTTATCGCTTTTAAGCCCATACAAGCTAATGGCACCCCCTTCATTTTAGTTCTCAAAAAGCAGTATGCCTTTTTTATCGCTTTTAAGCCCATACAAGGTAGTGGCACTTCTTTCGTTTTAGTCCTCAAAGAGTAGGACACCCTTTCTTTCCCATTTAAATAATAGCCTAATACATAGCCCGAATAAAATGGTGTCTATTTATCTTTGCCCTGTTCCTAATACTTAGCAATGGTCAAAGAAGGCCAGTTGTAGATGCCTCATTTTGTCCAAACCAGTTTTTGGTATCTTAAAAGTTAGGTAAAAGGTGATAAAATAAAAAATAAAAATAAAGTTAGGGGACAATCACTGGGTGACATATCACCCAGCAATAAAGTTTTTTTTGGGATAACCTAAAATGCCTATGGATCGCTTTAAAGAAAAATTCAAAAACAAGGCAATTTTCCTATTTTTTAACCAAGATAAGACAACTCAAGGAACCTAAGGTATGTACGAGTCATATGGGTGTTTAAACACTATCACGGGGCTTTCACTTTACTAAAATTTTGAATTTTCATGTGTAGTATTAATACTTGAGAGTTTGGTATCAACACCTAAGGTATGGTATCAATACCTAGCATGATTGTCTCGATACAAGTCTTGGTAGTAGCCAAAATTATGATTTTTGGCGAAATCTATCGATACATAAGCATTAGCATCGATAAAGTCCATGGAGTATCGATGCAGGTCTCAAAGTCTCAAGACTAAAAATAATTTATGCTCTTAGTATTGATACAAGTATCCCTGTATCAATACTCATGCATAAAATTTGCCTTGAGTATTGATACAGAGTGATATCTATCGATACAGCCTACTTTAAGCCACCTTTCAGCTTTCGCATCACCCGTTCAAAATTTGATTTAAACATGTTTTTGCACCAAAGAACTATCATATAACATTGCAAACTTCAACTATGGGTTCATTAACTAATTTTAACTAATTTTTGGAGTCCAAACAATTAATGATAAAGGTCACTTTCATAAAATATATGGGTGTAAGAGGGTAGCAAGCATATCTTTAGCTTGTAGGCTTTCATAGCCTTTCTGCCTCCTTGATTAGCATGGCAGAAGCAATAAAAAGAAAGCCAACTGAACATGGTAGTTGAAGATATACCCTACTATAGAAGAAAAATTAATGAGGCCTTTTGCATTATCTTCTAAAAATGAGAGGCTGAACTAAGAGAATAAGGGATCTCAGAGAAAGCTACCTAAAAAAAAACTAGCTACCTCAAAGAGAAAAAAAACTCTCCTAGCCATAAAAAAAAACTCTCTAGCAATCCCAAAAAACCCTTCACCCATCCTTATAAATCCTCCAACAACTTCAGCTCTAAAAGCTCACCAAAACACTATTTCATTGACCTCCATACTCCATTCCCGTAGCTACCCCAAACCACCACTGGAAAACCTTCAAGGAACCAAATTTCCACACATTTTGATCCTTAAAAAGCCTCACCATCAACCATACCACTGAAAGGCTACTTCTTTTCATCCTTTTCTTGCTAAATAATAGCAAGGACAAGGAAGAAATTGAGCCTATAGCCACTGCTCCGAAAAAAAAGGAAGTTCAAGCTTTTTGGTATTTCTCCTCTACCTTGATCTTTATATTTTTTGTTTTGTCATTAACATTATCTTAGTAAACCCTTTTTATGCTTTTATTGCCACCCTAGGACTCCTATGCATTTTTATGGCTTTGGTTGTGGTAGTTTAGGATCTTGATGTTTTTCTTGGTGCCTACATGTTGTCCCCTAACATTTGCATCACCATAATAGCCTCTATCTATGTGACCTTGCCATGTTCCTTCCACATTCACATGCCCACAAATTTTCTACCAGCTTAATAGGTTCCATGAAATAAAAATGTTTTTTTTAACATGTTTATCCTAAGTATGTTCATGCATCTATCTATCATCTCCATGCATTTTTTTTTTGTATACATGTTCTCCATATTTTGTGTCACGTTTGTGGCACTTTGTTTGTGTTGAGATGTTTGTTTGAATGCTAGAAAACCTAATTTCAAAGAGTATCCCCCAAGTTAGGCATATGTTATCTCCCATACATGAAGAATAACATGGGCTTAAGATTTTTATGAAGTTGGTTTTCCAACCTTAAGGGTAAAACAAGCATTCAATTTTGGATTCATGGGAGAATGAGTATAAGAATGTTGGTTTTCAAAAATGAAATGAAATCTTTTAGTTGAAAATATGAATCCTTGGTTCTTAGCCATACACCTTCACGATGGCATGGTCAACAAGTTGTTCCATCATCCCAAACTACTTAGGGACTGTGAAATAAACTCCTGATGCCCATGTCAACCCCTCATCTCAGTTATGGACGTTTGAACATCCATGGCCCCAACTCAACCTAATGAAAAACCAAAAATACCAAACACCTCCCCTATTTTGTTCTGGCAGCAAAGTGGTCTAGTTTTAAAAATTATTTAAAAATAAAAAATGATTTATTCAAAATGTATTAGTATTTTTTCCTTCAAGGGTTTCAAATTACCTTTCCAACGATATCTCATTTACCTTCAGATCATCACGGATGAAATAGTTACGATTTTTTGAATCTTTGCTGTCTGGAACCCCTAGATCTAGTGAGTAGTTTACTGTTTGGGCTATTTAGACCCAACAAAAAACATTTTTGAATCCTTTGAATATTTTTCCCATGGAATTCATGAAATTCCCTTTTCAGAAAGATATTATTTGCATTTTAACCATTCTAGATGAATCCGAAATGATTTTTCAAATCTATCATACCTTTACCCTATATATGCTGCCAATGTTGAGTCAAGTTGAAATTCAAAAATTAATTCTGCCTAGAAAGTGATTTTCTAGGATTTTTGGAATATTTTTACATTTATCCTCATCGAGTTATCTTTCTAATGGTGCCTCATTTACCCCCCAGACCTCTAGATAAGCTTTAAATAAATTCAAAAAGAATGATGCAACCTTGTCTTTTATTTCTAACCCAATTTCTAAAACAATTTTATTGAGGCATTCAAACGCCTCATGATCTACTTGGCTCATTCCAATGACCTAAGCCCTTTAGACTCAGACCAAGGCTAAACAAAAGAGGAATATTTTAGTCAAACCTTTGGCTCTTTATTTTTAAAGATTCTTTTTTTTCAAAAATATGACCCATTATTTTTAGCATCGAAGATTTTTATTTTCGAGGATACTCCAACCCCACTACTCTGGGGGGATACTCTAACCTCGCTTTTATCTTAAATACAATATCAAACTTTCATTTTTGGGGATACCCTAGCCCCACTCTTCTGAGGGGATACTCCAACCTCGCTCTTAATATCCCTTATAAAATCCAAGCTTTTCTCTTACTCAAGTCATAACCTTTTTCTCTTCAAATTTCCACTGCATCAGATTAAGTCTCAACATTGTCATCTCCATTATTCATAATAATCGAAGACAACTACGAGATAAATTTTGATCATCCCTCTTTTTGATGTATTTTTTTATTTATTTTTGTTGATTTATTTATTGTTTTCTTTCCTATCTTGCTAATATGTTTCCTCTTGTAAGGACCTCGAGCATTCATGCTTCAAAAATCATTTTCAAAATCATAAAACGATATCTCATGTCGGTATCTATCCAGTGCTAGACATGAAATATTTTATTTTTTAAACCCATCCAGAGATCATTTTCGTCAAAAATCCCTGTCTCTCACTTCTCCAAGGCACATAGGTAATAAAATTGTTATTAAAACCTGGACTCGTATCTTTACAAAATTTCATACATTAAAGGGAACTATCTTTAAATAATGATAAAAATGGAACCGAAGAAATCGAGATTCAAGTAAGATGTAGCTAGATGGTACCGATTTGGGCATTGTGGGGGTGCTAATCCTTCCCTACACGTAACCAACTCCCGTACCCAAAAGAATGAATCTCTAGTATTATTTTCAATAGGCATCCGATCATGTCTAACTTAAAATGATCGGTGGCGACTCCAAGTTTATGGCCACTTCATGGTGGCCATCTAAGACTAGTCAGATGAGTGATTCGTTCGATGATCCTTTACTCCTTCATGTTAAACATCAAAATATTTTTTAAGTCGAGCATGCATTGGCCCTTCGGATCGTCCAAATTTCGTAAAGGCCGGGCATGTGGAACGTCAATGGTTATGATTTTTTGAACCTTTGCTCTTTGGAACCCCTTGAATCAGCGATTCACATTCTATTTGGGAAATTTTCTCCTATCAAGTGATTTTTCTAGATTTTTTTTAACATTTTTTTATGAAATTGCAAAATTTCCTTTTTAAAAAGGTGTCATTTACAATTTAGTGATTCTTTGTTGCTATTTTTTTTCTAGCTCTTGTTGTCAATGCTAACTCAGACCTAGTTTCAAAAATTAATTCTACCTAGAAAGTGATATTTTAAGATTTTTGAATATTTTTAAATTAATCCTTATTGAGTTATTTTTTTGACAGTACCTTGTTTGCTACTAGAAACCATTGGACCAAACCCAAATAAATTCGAGGAAGTAGACAATGCGATGCCATCCCTATTTTTGTTGAGTTTAAGAAAATTTACTTGGATTTTTCCAAACCATCTTTTCTAGTAATTCGAGTGACTCAGAATATATTCAATAGTTTCCCCATGGTGTCGAGTCATGACATAGATCCTTTTAGGTTGAATCAAAACCCAAAAATGTTTTCAAAATTAATTTCCTTTTTTTAAAAAAAACTTACTTTCTGTTCTAAAGTCTTGTTTCTTTAAAAAATATATATAACTAAAATTTTGATTTTCAAAAATCACTTGAAAACCTCTTTCTGAGGGGATACTCTAATTGCATTTTTTTCTAAAGAGGATACTCTAACACCAATTTCTTTGGGGGGATACTTTAACCCCACTTTTCAAAGAAATACATAAAAATTTAAGTTTTCTCATCCCTGGACATCCACAGACCTTTTATCAACTTTTGTATGCCTAAGATGGCCATCGAATGCAAACATGTCTCAAATTTATCAACTCGATTACTCCTCAATAATAGAGGTCAATTATGAGATACATCTCAACCGTGCTTTTTTTTTATTACCATGTCTTCATCTTTAATGCAACTTTTATTATATTTCTTTATGTCTACCCATTTTTATTCTTGATGACGATTTGCATTCATGCTTTCAAAATAATTGAATTTCATTAAAACCGAGGAAATGTTCTGCATCAATATCCCTCCAATGCTCAACATAGTATATCATCTTCTAAATTAGTGTGGATTTTATTTCACCAAATCTTCCATGTTTCTCCTCCCTCCTAGATGCATAAAGATATTAATTAGACCTTTATTATAACAACTCAAATTTAATATTCAATAAGTTGTATTCATAAGAAGAGGATACTAATCTTTAATAATTGAGAGAAACCAAGACTTTAATAATTTATTGCTAAATGGTACCAATTTTGGGTGTTGTGGGGATACTAATCTTTTCCCATGTGTAACGGACTCCCAAACCCTTTTAAAATGAACTCTAGTATACTTATTTTGTAAAATCAGTGTTTAAGTTTTGTAACTTAAAATCACCAGTTTTAATATGTATATGGTCATACCTAGCCCACAATGATTGATGGTGACTTCAAGTCATGGTTATTTCATAAAGACCATCTAAGATCGGGTAGATGAGTGATTCGTCCATCGGTTCTCCCCTCAACTTTCACTCTTCACACCAAATTCAAATCCCAATCAAGGGATGATTCAGAGACGAGCACTTTCTCCCTTTTGTTTTTAAGTCATAGCATACCATGCATGTAGGGGCACATCGCGACACTAGCTATTCACCCTTCCTAGTTCTGTGATAACTCTAATGCTAACAATTCATTCTATTCTTCAAAAACCTTAAGCATTGAGACTTTGAATATGGAAGAACCACCTATAAATCAAAAGTCCAATCAGCCTTCCATGCATAAAGGAAGGTCTATTACATAGAGAGATATTGAAAAGGAAACATTATTACTCCAAGGTATGATGAATTGAGCATCAGCCACATCAGTGACACTTTAGCACTACCTAATATTAGGACATTACAAGTTCCAATGGATGAGCCTCCTTCTAAAGTCAAATTACTTATATGGGAATTTGAACAAAAGAAGGCTATCTTTGCCATAATAATTGCTCAATTAAAGGATGAAAAGAGTCAGTTAGAGATAAACATCTACCTCTGAGATGACGAGATGAATTGAGTGGTTAAAGAGAGAGAGATTACTTTAAGAAGGATCTTGAAAGTTTGACTAAGGATTATGTGGCACTTTGAAAAAAAGAATAAGTCCTAGCACATCGGTAACCCATCAGCTAAATGGGAGGCGAGGTTTGCTACTTAAATAAAGAACTGAATCAGTGGGAGAAAAAAGGCTTGGACTAGTAGGAAAAAGCTTATAAAGGCTTATGCCCTCACATCAACTTATCAAAAAAGGAATGGATAACTTAAAGCTTAAGTACAAGACTTAAAAGTTGGTAAGGTTAAGAATGAAACCCTAACACTAAGGGTTCAAGACTAGGAGCATTTCATCCAAGCTCACCAAGACCATATCACTAAGTTGTTAAGAGCCTCCAAATAGCGCAAATGAGAATAGCAAGCGATGATTGACCAAGCATGCCTAAATTATCAAGTATGACATTGTCACCTCACCAAGTAAATTCAGACAGCCCAATTCAAGGTGTCAGAACTTACCCTTTTTTCCACAATCCAAAGAGAGTGCGCAGGATTTAAAAAATAGATGGTTATATTGGTTGAAGCCTTTGGGTTGTCCCTTGATTAGGAATATGAAATAGGCATAGTATTAAGAAGGGAAGAAAGATCATCAAGCGAATCCTTCATCCAATTAGTTTCTAAAGACTACCGCTAGGTAGCCATAAATTTAGAGTCACCACTAATGATTTTAGGCTACGTAGGAGTGGATGCCTATTAAAACAATATTTCAAGCTGCACTCAAAACATAGATTTTTGAGATTTACAAAGTTTAAAGATTTGTCAACTGGGTACGGGAGTTAGTTACACATGGAAATGATTAGCACCCCACAATGCTCGAAATTAATGCCCGTTAACCATGATTTGCTTTGATTTTAGTTTAGTTAGTTTCATTTCATCATTATTTCAAAGAATCCTTTTTAGCGCATGAATTATTATCAAATTATAGATCCAAGTTTTGAAACATAGGGATTTTGGATGAAAATAATTCAGATTAAATTTAAAAATATGGATTTTTGTGTCAGGCACTATAGAGATAGCAATGTAAAACATTGCCTTCTAATTTTTTAAAACAATTTTAAAATATGAATGCACAATGGTCATTACAAAGGGAAATGTATTAGTAAGACAAAATAGAATATAATAACATTGCATAAAAATAAATACACAAAAAAACATAAAAAGAGGAATAATCAGAATGCATCTCGTAATTATCTTTGATTATTGAGGAATACTTAGAATGACAATTTTGAGATGCATTTGGATTCACTGGTAACTTATGGGATAGAAGAGGAAGTTTTGATTAGTAAACACGAGGCTGTCTAAGAAAGAGAATTTGGATTTTAAGTGAAACTTAAAAAGCAGGGTTATAGTATCCCCTCGGAAGATAGGATTGAAATATCCCCAATGGTGATAATTTTTGACATGCTCAAAAAAAAGTTTTTCATTAAAGGATTAGGAAGTTTTATGAAAAAAAAATTTCAAAACTTTAGGTGAAAAGCGAGGGTGGAGCATCCCTTCAAAAAGTGAGGATGAAGTATCCCCAAAGGTGAGAATGTTAGCTATGTTAAAAAAAGTTTTGATTAGAAGTCCCAAGAAGGTGTAGGAGAGAAAAAATTTAAGTTTTGAATAAAAAGTAGGGTTGGAGTATCCCCTCGTAAAGTGGTGTTGGAGTATCCCTAAAGGTTAAAATTTAGATATGTTTAAAAAAGAGTTATGATTATAAGTTCCAAAAAGGTCTAAGAGAGAGAAAATTTAAGCTTTGAATGAAAAACGAGGTTGAAGTATCCTTTTGGAAATTAAGGTTGGAGTATCCCCATTAATGAAAATTTTGATATTTATGGAGAAAAGGAATATTTTGGGTGAAAAAGGTATTTTAAAAATTGAAAATGAGAATTTGAATAAAATTATATTTTTGTTTTAGCCTTAATCTGAGCCTAAAGGGTTTATGCTGTAATGTATGACTCCATAATCAGATGTACTTTGAGATGTTTGAACATCTTCATAAAGGTGGTTGGGAAAACTTAGAGACATTCGAGTTCCTTTGAATGGGAACTTTTAAAAATCAATTAATTTTGACTAGTGCTAAAAACATGAGAAAGCACCGCACTATCCCACTTTTCGAATTTATTCTAGGAAAAAATCTAAGATGTTAGGAGTCAAGTGAGGTACCATTGGAAAGGTGATTTAATAAGGTTTAATGTAAAAATATTTCAAAAATCCTAGAAAATTTCTTTGTAACCAGAATTAGTTTTTGAAATTGGGTTTATTTTGACATTGGCAGCATGTATAGGGAAAAGGGCAAATAGACTTTGGAAAATCATCCCGAACTCATTCGATATCCTTAAATCACAAACAATATCTTTCCAGATTTCATAAAATTTATAGGAAAATATTTAAATATTCAAAAAAATCATTTGGTGATACAAAATGGCCTAAATAGAATACAGTTCATTGGTTCTAGGGGTTTTAGACAACAAGGGTTCAAAAAATCATAACTCCCTCATCTAGAATGGTCCTTGTACAAACAAGACATTGTAAGAAAGCTAATTTGATTTTCTTTCAAGGGAAAATATAAAAAAATTAAAAATTCGTATTGAGGTTCGAAAATGATTTTTTTAAGCATTAAGTATAGTGCTGCCAAGGCAAAAATAGGGTGTTATTCGATTTTTTGTGTTTTTTGGGTTAAACTTAAGCCATGGACATTTGAACATCCATGACACAGAGAAAAGGGGGACATGGGCATCATAAGTTCATTCAACAATCCTGGAGTACTATAGGATGATGAAACCCATTGACAATGCCACAAATAAAGGCATTAAACTTAAGATCAAAACTAAATATTTTAAATAAATAAGAGGGTCATTTTTCTAAAAGAAAAAAGCATTTTTGAGCTTATTCAACCATGAATCCAGATGTAGAAAGTTTAGTTTGTCCCTAAGATTGTAGGATCTGTTTAGTGAAAACATTAAATCTATGCTAGTCTCTATCCATCAGAGGTAGCATAGACTTAATTTAGGGTTTTTTAAAATCGTAATTTTGCTACAAAAAAGCAAGCATTTTGATAAAAATATTATGAATGAGATGCAACATACATAAAGGTGAACATGGCAAACACATTGAAACAAATAAAGATGATATTTTGACAATAGAAAAGGTGGCCAAAATATAAGTTGGTGATAAATAATATGCATGAGAATGTTAGCCTCATAAATGACATCTAGAGTCAGGCCATGGATGTTGGTGTGAACATTTTTAACCAAAAGAAAGCATGCTAAAATTTTCAAGATGACATTTATGTTCCATGGAACACCAAAATGCAAGAAAATGCATGAATATGCTCAAGAGATGTTAGGGTGACCATTCAAGTATGAGTTGAACATGTGAAGGTGGATGCAACATAATAAGAAATGCGCAAATAAAGACTGTTGTGATGGTGAAAATAAAACATGGCATGTTTGATCATCCAAGCAATATCAAGGCCTTAAAAGGACCATCAAAATCCTACAACTACCCTAACCAAGGTGACAATAATGCATGAGAATCTTAGAAGGGTCATGGTATATATAAAGAGGTTCACTAGGATGATGATAATTTTGAAAAATAAGAAAATAAATAGAGAAAAAAGAGAAAATATACCAAAGTTTCAAGCTTTAACCATTTTCTTTGAGTAGCAACCTTAGACTCACCTTCTTTTTTTTTTTTTACGAATGATGAAGAAAATAGTCTTTTAGTTAGGATGTTAATGAAAGAAAGTTTTGAAAGGAATGATGAGTGGAATGAAGGGTTTTAAAAAGGTTTTTAGTGGAGGTTTTAAGGAGTTATAAGAATAGAATAGGGTTTTTGGTTTTTTGGTAGTTGAGAAATATTGAGAGAATGCATGAAAGTGAGTGTTTTCTTCTAAGAATGTATGTGTGTCATTTGTTGTTGTTCCTGCTAAGCCAAAATTGGCTCTTTTATATAGAGTGTGTTCAACCAATGTTTGTGAGCCAAAAGCAAGGGTATTATGGGATTTTTCTTTTTGTGCTAGGGAACGGCTCTAGGTAATGTGCTGAGCTATATTTCTTTCCATTGGTTTTAACATGCAAAGTAGTGAAGCAGGGGGGTTGAGGATGTCTACAACATGGAGAAATACCAAGCATGGCCCTAAACAAACCATGAATCCATGAAAATATCCTATTTTTGAGTGATTTTTGGCCTTAAAAGTTTGTTCAAATACAATCACAAGTTTAAAGTTGAAGCCTTAAGCTCTCTGAATACCTCACTTTAGTAAAAAATAATGGGAAACTAACTCGTGATCATTCCAATGGCTCTAAGTATGCCCAGAATAATGACCTCTGATGCCTCGGATGATGCCCTGGACAAAATAAGGTGCATAAGAGGCAAATGATATGATCAAGGGCTTGGTCCTTGAGGTGAGACGTCATACCCATTGGGGACCATGAGCAACAATTGTTGAGTTTCTTAGTACACATAATTTAACAATGTAATTGTGTCAAATACTTTTGGATATAATCATGTCAAAAGTCTGTTTGTTGCTCTATGAAAGATGTTATTAATGAAGTTGTTCTACTAGTTAATTGTTTGTATTACATTTGCATATTTAATTTCATTCTTGCATTGTCTTATTTATGCATCCATATAAATAATCATTTGTTATCAAGACTCCATACTCATCGTCATCTCATCATAAGCAATCATTAATAGAGACATTTAAAGTAAAAAGCCTAATACGAGAATGGTCATAAAAGTACAATGGATTCTAAAATCGAGCAAGGAACATGGAATCAAATATTGTACATTGCTACAATACCTACCATTGTAAACGACCATGGAAAATGATCACCAAAAATGCATCAAGCAACTCGAGTTAATGTATAAAAAATCACAAGGCCAAATGCTTCATTGGCAAGATAAACGGAAAGCTTAAAGCATAAAGCTTATGGAATTAATGATAGCTTCCGCAAAAGAAAAAAGGTAAGCTAGTACTTTGGATATCGAAAAAGAGTTGGCTAACGTAGAAAATCACCCAACTGGTAGTACTGAAGCTACCCAAGAAGAAACCTATCTAAAGCAAAAACATAAAATGGCCTAGCCCAGCTAGTACCACCGATGATATATTTGAACCCATGGTGACTAATCAATTTGTTCGCAGTTTTCATGGGGCAAATATGGGGGTTTTTCTAGCCAATCCTATAGCCTTCGATCAAGATGAGCCACAGAAGACAAATGGTCAAAAGCATGTAATGTTTGCTAATGAAATGAACAAATATCAACCTCTACAAAAGCATCTCTAAGCCATCAAGGGGAGTAACCAGATATGGAATCCTTATTCCTGGTGTCCAACCTTGTCATTTCCCCAAAGTTCAAGTTACCAAAGTTTAAAAAGTTTAACAAAATTATTGATCCCATCATGTATATTCGGATGTACCTCAAGAAGATGGAGGGGTACGAGAAAGAAGAGAAACTCCTTATCCATTTCTTTCAACGCAGTTTGATTAGGGCAGCCACCTAATAGTACATCAAGCTTGATAATGTTAAAATTCAATCATAAACTAACTTGGCTAGGGCCTTCTTGAACCAATACCAGCATGTGTCAGATTAGGCCGTTGACCATTTATATCTTATGAACATAGAGAAGGAATCAATCAAAAGCTTTAAGCAATTACATTCATCAACATCCTATGCACCCTGCATTATGAGAAACTAATATGGAACACCACTAAAAAGTTCACCAATCTAGTTTTATCTAATGAAAGGATGATGCAACAATTAAGAATGGCTGGATATTTATAGGTGAGTCATTCGGATCAAGTAAGAGCATTATTGCTAACAAAAGGAAAGAAGGGGAGGTAAACATCATAAGCTACATCAACCCACCCTAACTGAGCTAGTACCTAAGTGCACCCTCCTCTAACCTAATGATGATACCTCTTCAGTTGATTTATGCCACAAGCTATAATCCATCCTTTATTATCCCACCAAATCCATCATGAAACAACCAACTATAAGCTAACTAATATGTCAATAATCCTAACAACAATGCACCAAACAATCAAGGTGCAAACTAGTAAAAACAATACTTTAACCTTATCCCTATAACCTACAAAAAGCTTTATCAAGCTTTGTTCCAGGGGTATCTAGTCACTCATTTATACGTCCTAGAGAAGAAACCTCCAAACCCTTAGTGGTATAACCCCAATACCTATTGCAACTATCATGTTAAGGTAGCATGGCACGATACTGAGAATTGCATTTTTTTCAAGCAAAGGGTATAAAGCCTCATTAATTCTAAGGTTTTGTATTTCTAGATGAACCAAGGGCCAAATGTCACTACAAAACCCTTACCAAACCATGCAGAGCTAATGGTAAACATGATTAGCGTTAAGGACGATTATGAGGTCAAGAGGAGCATAAAAAAAGTTAGGACACCAATGAGTTTGGTTTGGCAGACATTAATTTAGGTAGGAATGCTTAACGTAGTTGAAAAACCAGAAGAACAACTTGATTTTTTCTATGACTTCCACACTATTCATGGCCATGCTCTTCAAATATGAGAAGAATTTGGTGCAATAGTCCAAAGACTGATGGACGAAGGTAACATTGAATTTTATGACAAAAAGCAAGCGTCTCTTACTGAATCAATGAATATGATTGGGGAAGAAATGACATAACCATCGTATGGGAGAGGACAATCCCTTTATCCTCTACAGATCGTCAGGTCAATTCTTGGACACCTATGTCGAGGCTATTTATGGAGACACCTACACCATTCTTATATACAAGCGACTAAGTCATTCCCTAAAAATATAATGGTTGAGTCATGATGATCGAGGAGCCTACTTAGTTAAGCATTGCTGTTGATTTATTAGGGATCAACCATTTAAACCGCAGTGGTAGATGTTATTCTCCTTCTGCTCAAAAGAATCAAAAAATCAATGCCACTATAATTTCTAACATTTTTCATGTTATAACAAAGGACTTAAAATGTGAGAAGATTAAAGAGGTAATGAATAAGCCACTGAGTTTTTAAAATTTGTCAAGCACATCGAATACAACATTGTTGACTAGTTAAGTAAACAACTAACTAAGATCTTTGTACTATTCTTACTCCTCAACTTAGAGGTTTATCGAAATACACTGTCAAGTGTTGAAGAGGCATATGTGCTACCAGATATTTCAATAAGCAAATTGGATCATTGAATGAACAACATCACTGCTGATAACTACAATCTCATTCACTAATGTGGAGATCCCTTTTGGTGGTCAGGTTGGCTATAAAGCCTTACATATCACTACCCACTATAAAGGTTGCATTTTACCAAAAGTTCTCATAAACAATGGTTCTATCCTCAATGTCATGCTCCTGGCTACCTTAAACAAGCTTCTTATTGATGTCTCCCATATCAAGAATAGCCATACAATGGTGTGAGCATTCAATGAAACCTACATGGAGTCATTGGAAACATCACTATTCTATTCCAGATAGGCCTACACACCTACGAGATTAATTTTTAGGTAATGGACATTATTTTATCCTATAATTGCTTACTTGGGTGGCCATGGATACATTCAATCAAAGCACTACCCTTATATTTGCATCAAAAGCTAAAATTTATGATCAACAATAAAGTGGTCAATATTGAAGGAAAGGAAGAAGTGATTACTACTATTTTTATCGATGCCACCTATATTAAACTAAATAAAAATGCACTTGAGCCATCCTTCCAATCATTCAAGTTTGTCAATGCTACATTTATAAGAGAAGGCTTGTCAAATTATTTAGCCTCGATTGTTGAAAAATACCCATATGGGTTTGAAATTGACTATTGGCAGGGGTTGTCAAGCTGGAAAAAGGTTTGGTAAGAATTTAGAAGGAATGGCCAAAGCTTTAAAAGCCATTAGCTAGATTGACAAGAAGGGCCTAGGATTTAAGTCCAACATGTAGTACAAGAAATAACAAGCTAAAAGGCTAGAGATTAGAGGTTGGCCCATTTGTTGGGTCAAGAGCTGGGACCAAAATTGATGGTATTCCCACCAATCCGTGAGATTTTTCACTCAAGAGGACTCGTGGATCTAAATCAATAAAAAAAAAGCAAAGCCAAAAATGTCTTGGTCATTTTGAATTGGTCCTTTTGTAACCTTCATGTACATGACATTAATTATCAGTCGAGCCTGTCAAAGTCGAGCAATGAAACCTACCGTTCTTCATCAGAGTCTATTCTTGATAATAGGGTCGTGTCAAAAACCCTTATGCTTTTTAAGTCCATTTCTATGTGATGTCAAGAATTAAAAACCTACTTTCTTCTTCCCAACAACTCGTAGGGATCTTGTAATAGGCATCTTTTATCAAATATTATCAATAAAATTGACTTTCGCATAAAGCATTTCATCTTGTGAACCTATTTTTCTTCTCTGCAATAGCCCCAATTCTCAATCTATACATATTTTTGTCTATACTGTTTATTTCCTCACCCTTTTAAGGTGCTCTGATAGTGCTAGATGGACATTTTAGATGAGCTCCCAGAGATTGATTGTGAACAATCAATCTATACTGGCGAAGTTGATTTTGTCAAAGATTCTAATGATAACTCTATGCCATTAAATCTATTATGATTGGTCGAGCATAAAGAAAAATAGATTTTGCCCCATGAGAAATCGATTAAAGTAATAAATATTGGGACTAAAAAAGATCCGAAAGAGGTCAAAATCAAAATTTTTGTACAATGCTATACCAAAACCAAATTGATAAACCTATTCTAAGAGTACCGAGATATATTTGCCTGGTCATATCAAGACATGCTTGGATTATACACCAATATTGTGGTCCATAAGCTTCCCCTTAAACCTGAATACAAACCAATCCAGTAAAAGTTAACGACGATGAAACTAGAATGCTTTTTAAGATCAAAAAAACAGTCAGGAAATAATTTGAGGCAGGATTCCTTACTGTAGCCAAATATCCGTAATGGGTTTACCAACATTCTCCCAGCCCCCAAGAAAGATGATAAAGTATAAATGTGCGTTGATTATCTAGATCTAAACCAGGCTAGTCAAAAGATAATTTTCTATTGCCCCACACTGACATTTTGGTTCACAATACAACTAGAAACTCTTTATTCTCCTTCATAGATAGGTTTTTGGGCTATAATTAGATTAAAATGGTGCTCGAAGATAAGGAGAAAACTACCTTGGTAACCATGTAGGGCATATTTTGCTATAAAGTCATGCCTTTTGAGCTTAAAAATACCAGGGTAACTTATCAAAAAGCCATGGTGACATTATTCCATGACTTAATGCATAAGAAGATTGAGGTCTAGTGGATGATATGATTTGCAAGTCAACAAGAAAAGATAAGCACATCATATATCCCCAAAAGCTCTTCAAATGGCTACGAAAATTTTAGCTAAACTTGAAACCCACCAAATGTATTTTTGATGTCACCTCAAGCAAGCTACTAGGCTTTATTATTAACAGAAAAGGAAACAAAGTTGGCCTAAATAAGGTCAAAGCTATCTAAAACTACCTCAAACCCAAAAAGAGGTGAGAAACTTCTTGGAAAGACTGAACTACATCTCCAGATTCATATCCCACCTTGTTGAAAAATATGACTCCATCTTTTGACTTTTCTGCAAATATAATTCTTGAAAATGAAATGAGGAATGTCAAAAAGCTTTCAACAAGGTCAAACACTATCTGTCAAACCCATTAGTGCCAGTATCGACAATTCTTGATTGACCTTTGATCCTCTACCTAATGGTCATCAATAAGTCTATGGGTTGTGAGCTTGGGCAACATGATGAGTCAAGAAAGAAAGAGCAAGCAATTTACTACTTAAGTAAAAAGTTTACGGAGTGTGAAAACAACTACTCCATAGTTGAGAAGTTATGTTGTGCTTTAATTTGGACGGCCAAGGGACTCAGACAATACTTGTTATACCACACCACATGGCTAATCATGAGACATGACCCAATTATGTGTTTACGCATACCTCTGCACTATCAAGAATATTAACCAAATGGCAAGCCCTACTTTTCGAATGCGATATCATCTATGTCAACTAAATGGCTATCAAAGGTAAATGTGATAGCCAACTTTTTAGTAAGCTAGGTAATAAGCAACTACGAACCTTTAAACTCTGATTTCCTGGCTGAAGATATGATATGCATAACTAAAAGGGAGGATATTAATACTCATAACTGATTGTGGAAAATGCATTTTGACAGAGCATCAAATGCTTTGAGACATGGAATCGAGGCAATATTGATTTCACTTGATGGGAGTCATTATCCTTTTATAGCCAGACTAAACTTTGACTACACCAATAATATAGCAGAATATAAAGCCTGTGTCATGAGGCTCCATGTAGCTATCAAGAGAAATGTGAAAACTTTATGGGTTTTTAGTGACTTAGCCCTAGTCATCTACCAATTGAAAGCATGGTGGAAAATACGCTATTCTAAACTAATTAATTATGAGAAATTGATCTTATAACTCAAAAAAAAATTGATGATATCAGTTTTCAACCCTTACCTCGAGAAGAGAACCAAATAGCTAACACCTTCACCATCTTATTGTCTATGTTCAAAATTAATCAAGAATTGGATGTCACTCCTATTTAGATGAGCATTTATACAACTTTAATACATTGTCAGATTGTTTAATAAAATAAAGACAGCCTACCATGATATCATAACATCCAATGCTAGATTAGAAATCAATAGTACCCCGTGCATGCTATAAAAGACAACAAAAGGACCATCGGAAGAATAGCTATAGATTCGATCTTGATGGGATAATCTTATACAACAGGAGCCACAATCAAATGTTACTTAGATGCACTGATGCTCTTGAAGCCTTAAAGATTTTAGAAAAAGTTCATGAGGGAATTTGTGGCACGCATGCTAATAGGCACTAAATGGTAAAACAAGTCATAAGATTAGGTTATTACTAACTAACTCTCGAAAGGTATAGTATCAACTATGCTTGGAAATGTCATAACTATCAGATTTATACGAACAAGATCAACTTCCTACCATCATCACTTTATGTCATGATAGCCCCGTGGCCCTTTTTTATGTGGGGCATGGTTATAATTGGGTACATCATCCCTAAGGCTTCCAATTGACATCGATTTATCCTAGTGGCGATTGATTACTTCATAAATGGGTGAAGGCAACCTCATACACCAATGTCACTAAGTCAGTTGTCTACAAGTTCATAAAATGGGACATCATCTATCAATATGGACTTCCCAAACAAATCATCACTGATAATGCTCATAACCTGAAAAACAACTTGATGTAAGTAGCATGTTCCTAATCTAAAATCCAACACATAACTCTATGCCATACCACCGAAAAATGATTAAGGCAGTCAAAGTAGCCAACAAGAACATCAAGAAGATAATCAAGAAAATAGCCATGACTTACAAAGATTGGCATGAAAAACTACCTTTTGCATTCCATGTATATCAAACTTCAATCTAGACTTCCATAGTTGCTACCCCATTCTCTCTTATATACGAAATGGAAGTTGTCTTACCTATAGAAGTCTAGATCCCTTTTCTAAGAGTGTTGATGGAGACCAAACTTGAAAAGGGCAAATAAGTTAGGAGCTGACATGATTAGTTAAACCTTATTGAAGAAAAATGACTGAAATCCATTTGCCATGGTCAAATCTATTAAAGACGTAAGATCAGGGCTGATGACAAAAAAATCCACTTTAGATGTTTTTATAAAAGAGAATTAGTCCTCAAGAAAATCCTATTAATCCACAAAGACACTTAAGACAAGTAGACCCCTAATTGGAAGAGACTTTATGTCATGAAACAAGTTTTATCCTGAGGGGCCTTGATCCTAATGGAAATAGAAAGCAATGCCTTACCTAACCTAGTCAATTTAGACTCTGTCAAGAAATATTATGCCTAAAAGATGAAAACTCAAAAAGGCATCCTCTGTCAAGAAATCATCGAAAAATAAAAAAAAAGAATAAGAAAAAGAGTAAAAAAACCAAAAAAGAAAACCCAAGAAAAAGAGCCAAGAGAAAAAACCAAAAAAAAAAAAAACTAGTCTTCACTAAACCCAAACCAGATTAGATCTTAACCAAAATGACTGCCAAAAAATTCCCAGTCAAATTTTATCAACCTTTTGTCTAATCTTGTCTAATCTTGATTTTAGACTTTTGTCTAAACTCTACCCTTGACCAAACTTCAAATCAAAACCAACCTTGGCCAAACCAAACTTATCCCAAGTTAAAGGCAACTATCAAACAACATAGGGCAATCTTAGAGGTTTTCAAAAGGTCAGTTCACGTCTGACATATTGATTGTTCGAGAAAGGTTTCAAAGAGCATTAGATTAAATATTTATGTCATGATTATCAAGGGCATCTAAAAGATCTCTTCTTGTCATTGCATTTATTTTTGTTAAATATAAATAGAATTGTATCACCTTTTTTGTCAAGAATAAAAAAATATCTTGTTTCTCTTTAATCGCTATCATTATTTTTGTATTACATTATGCTTGTCATTTAGTTGATGATATTCAATAGTCAAATAAAATTCAAGATAGGATTTCTTAATATTACATCAAAAAGATAAGAAGAACAAAAGGAATTCTATTCATGCCTTAAGTGTCAAGATCATGAACTCCCCTATACCCAGTACCTACTTTTCATGATCATGTGTCAATTTCTCCTCAACTCCTAAGGTTATCAGTCATGAAACACCATCAAAATTAACCTAAAACAAATTCACGTAATTGAATCAAAATCCAATCAAAACCTAAACACTAACTAAGCAAACAGTCGCCTAGTCCATAAACTGCTAACACAATCTAGCAACACTATCAAAAAGGATCAGCAAACACCTTGAGTTAAGAAACATAACTATCCCAATTCTTACCTTGTCAAGAAGAGCCTGTTTGGTATATCGAGTCAAGAAAATTATCGCTTAAGCATCAATTTGCCTAAAGAGAGTCATGATCACAGGGCCCATCAATGTCCAAATTATGGCATTAGGAAAATGGCTGTCAGAGCTTCTAATTGAAATGAAACTTTTCAACACCTGTTCCTAAATTAAACCTTATTCATGATCATGCAGCCATATTGTCAAAAAACTTGCATACATATCACCATATCATGCATTCATATTGTCGAAGCACAACATCGTACTACCAGCATCATCTCAAGCAAACTTGTCAAATCTTAAAGAACTTCTTGGTAAGAATCTTTGATATCAAAAATTGACAAATTAGAAGGTCGCTCAAGTAAGACCCTTATCTCTCCAAGGCTTCACGTTATTAGAGGTCAAAGTTCAATATTACTAGAATTCCATCTAGCTCATTAGCATCTTAATTAAGAACTTTAGTTGAGAACTTTTGTCAAAAACCTCAATCAAGACCCTTTGTTGAAAAATCCTTTTTAAAAGTCTAATACTGCTAGAATGCTATGATCCGGCTTATTGGCATCTTCTATGAAGAATCTTAGTTAAGAACCTCAGACAAGATCCTCCATCAAGAAATCTTTTCAAAGTCCAAATGTTGTTGGAACACAATGATTTGACTTATTGGCCTCTTAGTTAAGAACCTTAGCTGGGAACCACATGCAAAACCCTCTATCAAGAAATCTTTTCAAAACCCGATATTGCTAGCCGTGATTTAGCACAATAGCATTATGTCATTTTTAAATCAAACCTAGGGATAGGTCAAGCACAAGATCATAACCTAGGCTTTTTATCCAAAATTTGTCAAGAAATCCTTTTAAAAGTTTGATGTTGCTGGTCGTGATTCAGCATATTGGCATTCTGTCATTTTTTAATTGAACCTAGGGATAGGTTAAGCCTAAGATTGTAGTCTAGGTTTTTCATCTAAAAACTTAAACTTTATTTTTTTGCAAAAAAAATCTTAAAATCACCCCAAAATTATATTGTACCCTAATATTATATTAATTTTAGTCTTTTCATTGCAGGAATATGAGGTAGCATCAACCATACCCCAGACAAATGGTGTTAATCGGTCTTTACCCGGTTCCTAATACTCAGCAACAACTAAAGAAAGGCAGTTATAGACACCCCATTTTGTATGGGCCAATTTTTAGCATCTCATGAAAGGTAATAAAATTAAAAAAATAGAAATAAAAAAGGGAATAACTGTCAGGTGCCATGTCGTCAGGCATTACTAAGCAACATAGTGATAGGTGAAAATTTTTTTTAGGAAAGTCTGAAATGCCTAGAGATCGTATTAAAGAAAAATGTAAAAAGGAGGCATCAAAGGTCATTATTCAAGGTGTTACCGAGGTTATATGGATAAACGTAGTACCTTGTCCATACAGGAGGTAAATGCACCAAAATTCCAAAATGACTTTGCTTTTTGCATGTGGTCCCACTATTCATATAGTCATATAAGGTCAACATTTTCAGCTAAGCATAGTAAAAAAACACATTCTAACATATTCAAACACTCTCTAAAAACCTTTCTCAGCCATCCATAAAGCCACCATAAAAAACCTTTGAAAACACTATTTTACCCTATCTTTATCTAAAACCTCCTCTCCATTGTTAGCATATCTCTCAAGCTAATTTTGGCCAAACTTTTCTTGATAATCAATAGCAAAGAGAAGGATAAAGGGAGCTCAAAGTTAGTAAGTTTTCTGCTTAAAAGATAAAGTAAGGTTTAAAGCTACTTGGTATAACCTTCATCCATTCTTTATCTTGTTTTCTTCTTTCATTATCAGTCTTATCATTTTAGAAAGCTATATCCACTTGACCATGACCCTATTCCTAGGACTCTCATGCATTTTATGGCTTTATTTATGGTATACCTAAGATTTTTAGTGCTATATTGACCCTTTTGCCTTGCTTTACCATGTTTTTGTGTTTGGTTTATCCTAAAAACATGTTTTAATGTTGTTATAAAATTTCTAGCAAACATCTTCCTATTCAAACATATTTGTATTATCCTTCATGGCATGACTCTTGATGTTGCTCATTAAGTTAGCACTTTCATGCATTTTATTAGTCTTTTTCTTTTATTGTTATCATTATTTACCATTTTTACTTGTCTAAACATGTTGTTTAGACTCATTGTCATGAATGCCATATTTAGGTCATAATACATTTGTCAAGATATATGAAGCTAGCATTTCCATGCATCTTATTTGTCATTTCCTTACATCTTTGTCATTTTTCCATATCAAAATGTTATCTTTATTTGTCTAAACAAGCTATCCAAGCTCATTTTCATGTATGTCATTTTTTTTCCAAAACATGTTTGTCAAGATATTTGCTTGCTTGTTGTCAAAAACTTGTTCTTCTAAAACCCCCTAAGTAAAGCCCACGCTAACCTTAATAAATAAGGATTAACATAGATTTAAGGTTTTCTACATTTGTTTTCTAATCTTGGAGAAAAATCAAGTTTTATGTGTGAATTCAAGGTTATTGAGGCCAAATATTTTGTTTTTAAAAATAAAATATACTTTTTCATTGTCCAAAGTTGCTTATGTCTTAATCTTTTGCCTAGAGTCTTTGTATGTATGACATGGTCAACGGGCTGTTTCATTAGCCCAAACTACTCTAGGGTTGAGTAGATGAGCTCATGAAGCCCATGTCATTCATTCTTTTCAACCATGGACATTCAAATGTTCGTGTCTTAACTTTTGAGAAAATTGAAAAACTCTATTGTTTGCCTTGGCAACACAGTGGTCACAACTTTAAAAAATCATTTTTGAATCCTAGAACATTTTTCATGAATTTTATGGTATTTTTCCCTGAGAACGAATTGAATTACCTTCCTAATGGTATCTTGTTTGCCCTCAAATCATTATGGATGAAGGAGTTATAATTTTCCAAACCAATGCTATCTGGAACCTCTGGAATCAGTGATTATTATTCTATTTGGCCCATTTCGGTCTATCAGATGATTTATTTGAATTTTAAAAATATTTTTCCTAAAAATACATGAAATCCCTTTCTAGAAAGATGTGTTTTACGATTTAATGTTTTCCTGTGAGTTAAGAATGATTTTTCAATGTTTGCCATACCTTTTCCCCTGCATGTGCTATTAGTGTCACGTTTAACCTAAATTTAAAAATCATTTCTACCCAGAAGTCAATTTTCCAGGATTTTTGAAAAATTTTTGCATTAAACCTTATCAAATCACCTTTCCAAATACCTAACCCAACCCCTAAAGCCTCTGAATTTGCCCATAGTAAATTCGAAAAAAAGGATAACATGATGTCGTCCCCTGTTTTGATCATTGGTCAAGGTTAGTTGATTCATCCAAACCCTAACTCCAAGGCATTCAAATGCCTTCATGTGATCCTGATCAACCCATTGAGTCAAAAAAATGTGTCAACCTTCCCCTAGGCCCAAATTAAGGCATGAAAAATTTTGAGCTTTATTATCCTTATTTTTATGAATTTTCTTAACAAAAAATCACCTATTTTGTCTAGAATTTGTCAAAAATGTCATTTTCCCAAGAAACACTAAACCTTTGTCAAGATAAATCCTTCAGGTGGTCTCTCAAAAATCATTAAAGTTTTAATCTTTGTGAATACTCGAAACCTACTTTTATAAACTTCAATCAAATTTCAGAACTTACTAAAATTTTTCATCCATAGGGGTACTCCAACCCCATCTTCTAAGGAGATACTTTAACCCAGCTTTTACAAACTTCATTCAAATTTTAAAACTTACCAAAGTTTTCAACTACGAGATACTCCAACCCCATCTTCCACAGGGATACTCTAATCCTATCTTTCGACGGGACACTCCAAACCTATTTTTCAAAAAAAAATCAAGAAATAGTCAAATTTAAACTTGTCAATCTCATTTTCTCAAAATTATCAAGAAAAAAATCAAATTTTCTCTCCTCAAATTTTTTTTGGACTTTTCAATATTTAAATTCAATTTTTGCACCTCGATTAATCAATGAATCCCAATGCATTGCTAAAATTGTCAACTCAATTATTTCAAGATAATCCCTCCATTTTCTCTTTTGTTATTTTGTGTAATTTATTTTATGTGATATTATCTCATTTTATCATCTTACTAACGCATTTCCTTTGTGATGGTTAACTAGCATCCATGTTTTCAAAATCGTCTTTCAAAATTATAAGGCAAAATTCTATGTCAATATCTCTCTAATGCTTGACATAGAATATCTTAGTTTTAAAAAACTAAATTCGGAGAGCATTTTAATAAGAAATCCCTATGCTCCTCACCTCTTCAGAGCATATATGTGATTTAAATATTTTTTAAAACTAGGGTTTATTTTATTCAAATTCATGCATAAAAAAGGATTATATTTAAATAATGATGAGTTAAAACCAAAGGAACTAAAACTAAGTTAAGACATGGCCGAAAGGATACCGATTTTGGGCACCTCGTGGACGTTTGTACCTTTTTGTGCATAACCAACTTGCGAACCCAACCATCGAATCTCTAAATTATGCAAAATATGGAATCGATGTTTCAAGTTTCGTAACTTTGAATATCAAATTTAATAGGTATCTGATCACGCCTAACCCAAATGATTAATGGCAACTCCAATTGTTGGCCACTTCGTGATGGCCACCTAGACTAGCTAGATGAACAATTCATCTGATGTTCCCTTTTCATGGTCAAGAGTTAAGAATCTAGACTTTCTCGCTCTCATCATATTAAGAAAAGGGGAAAAGTCCCAGTCAAAAGAACTCTTCCCCGTCAAGAAATACTTTTAAGTTATGCATGCTCCCCTCGCGGGAGACACATTGCTGACACAAGTCATTAATCAAAATATTAATTTATAAAAATAATAGGGATGATAACATGAAATTCGAAATAAAATTTGGTAAAAAGTTTCACGAGCATAACACTTGTAATATAGTGAAAGTTTTAAATTTAATGAATAAATTTAACAATTTGACATCTTGTGATATAAAATGCCAATAACAAATTTTTCTTGAATATTTTTTATTCTTTGAAGTGCATATTGGCATAAATAGTATACAGGTAACGGTAAAAATATACGATAGTCAGCTCTCCAAATTGGCAAAAAATTTCAAAAAATTTTTGAAAATAGGAAATTTGACAATGACATCATACGCAAAAATTAATTTCAAAATTTGGCAAAGAAAATTTTTAAAAACTAATTTTTCTCTTAAGTATTCATCTTTTTTATCTAAGAATTATTCTATACAACCTTTGAAATGACATTTTTTCTATCAGGTGCATATACGGCTATTTAGACACGACTAAGAAGGTCTTAAAAAATGCTAAATCCTCCTTAAGGAGGTCAACTCTATTAGGACAGCTGCTAAGTTCTCAATCTTAGATATTTATGACTATTGGAAAAGGGGCTTGAATGAAATTAAGTGTCTACACCCATACTCTAAGTTTGAAAATTACACCAACTCAATTCCAGCAAAAGCTAAAACCTTAATGTAATGAAGAAGAGCCTTGTCAAAAGACCCTCTCTATTGAAAGGTGAAAGGTTAGAAAAACCCTAAAAAGCAGTATGAGTTTTATAGTGACATTGGCTATTTGGCAAAAAACTATGTAACTCTTAAGAATGCTATTAAATCACTAATTTGAAAAAGGCAAGATCAAATAGTTTGTGAAAAAAAATAAACTAAGTAACAACAATAACCATTAGGAGTCTAGATAAATATGTTAGTAATTGCCTAGTCCTTGGCTTTATAAATGTCATTGTCAGAGTAATGGAAGACTGGGCAACTAGTAAGTCTAGGAAAATATCTAACTGGCATAGTGTTATGGCCATTGATGCCCCGCCAAAATGGTTGAAGCAAGACGATGGGGTTATAACATTTAATGAAGATAACAGTGATATCATTGTTAACAATGGAACCAAAATGAAAATACCAAAAACTAGCAAATCGAAAAGAGGCAATGGGTGTCCGCATATTCCAAGTGTGAAAACTATACCCTTAACTTTAGCAAAATCCAAAACCTTAATGCAATAATGAATGAGGGCCTCATCAAAAGACCCTTTAATTGAAAGATGAAAAAGCCAAAAAAAAAAACCCTAAAAAGATTGTGAGTTCTGCATAGACATTGGCTACTTGACAAAAGACTGTATAAGTCATAAGAAGGCTATTAAATTATTATTCCAAAAAGACGAGGTCAAATAGATTGTCAAAAAAGCAATACAAATTGAGTAACAATGATCACCTTAGGAATCAAGATAAATTCATTGGTAAACACCCAGTCATTAACTTTATAAATGTCATTATAGGAACAACGGAGGACTATTCGACTAATAAGTCTAAGAGAAATCCCATATGTGTAGCGTTATGACCATTAATGCCACTATCAAAATGGTTAAAACATGATAATTAAGTGATAATCTTTAATGAAACTGATAATGATATCGTCGTCAATAATGACAATGAACCGATATTTGTATCGATTACTATTGGGAACAACTAGGTATATATAATCCTATCGACACTGGTAGTTCTGATAAAATTTTGTAATGAGAGGCTTTTTTTAGAATAAAACTAATAGAGAAAAACCTTGCTCATTTACCTTCTCTTTATGGTTTTGCAAACCAATCAATACTTGTAAAGGAATCTATTACACTATTTGTCACATTAGGAGATGGTGAGCACATGGTACTGTTGATGGTAGATTTCCCTATGGTCAATCACCCTTTAATTTACAAGTCACCCTGGGTAGACACTTGATGAAGAAAACCAAAATAGTAACACAATATACTACTTGATGATAAAGTTCCCAACACCTATAGGTTTGGATACCTTAACTTGAAATAAACAATGCCATTTTATCTATATAGCTTACCTAAAAGTAAGACCAACTTGATCAAAGGGAAAATAAACAACAGGGTAGTAAAACTAATAAAATGAAAAGCAGTTCAGAGAATCTTAGCTTGTCCATTATAGCCATGAACATTATAATTCATACCCACCATGAATCCTTGACACTAGAAAGCCTTAATAGTAAAGAAAGGCTAGAATATGATAAAGCCCAACCAGCAAAAGAGACACCAAGAATACCATTATATGAAGATGATCCTTATCTTTCTTCCAACAGTAGAGCATTTTTAAGTGTGAAGGCAAAAAATTACTTGACATGCTTGCCGCAGAAAAAGTGGATGTTTTTACTTGGCCTGCAGTTGACATGTTCGGTGTCGACACCTAGGTTATCCTGCACTCCCTTAATTTAGAGCCACACATAAAACCAATCAAGTAAAAGGAGCATAGATTTGCCCTAGAAAAGGTGAAGGCAATTGGGGAAGAAATTGAAAAATTGTTGGTCGTTGGTCTCAATATATAAGTTTAATGCCTTGAATGGTTGGCCAATGTAATGATGGTCAAGAAAGCAAATGGGAAGTGAGAATATGTCTTCACTTCACTGACTTAAGCAAGGTTTGTCCTAAGGATAGCTTTCCATTGCTAGCCATAAATAGATTTGTTGATGCCTCTATAAGCATAAATACTTAAGCTTCATGGATGCCTTTTCCAGCTACAAAAATCTACAAGATAGACCTAGTGGACCAAGAAAAGACAACCTTCATCTTTAAACACAGAATTTTCTTCCTAAGTAATACCATTTGATCTAAAAAATGTTAAGAGTAACCTAGCAGGGGCTTGTTTAGTAATACACATTGCTTATCATAAAAAACTGCCTTTTAAGTAGGATTTTTTTCTTAATTTTTATTTCATCCAAAGGTTTAGAACTCTAGAAGATATTAGATTTAAACTGTACAATTTGGAATAACGTTGTGATTTATATTTGATACATTAAATGTTATAAATCTATCTATGGTAGGCATAAAAAAAAACTTATGACTTTGTTCTTTAGGCTGTTACTCTAAAATCGGTTTTGAAAATTCATAAACCTATTGGTTGGCTTACACGTCCAAAAGAGAAATTTTATGCCATCTCATGATAATACAATATATATATATATATGTATTTATATTCACAGCAATAATTCAACTTCGTGTTTATTACGGTACATTTATTTCAATTAGATTTTTTATACTTGCATTGCAGGTGGGAAAATAAACAACTTTCTTTTCATAGGACCTATAGTCATGGTATAAATTTCACAACCCAATCCAGGAGGGAGTTACACATATGAATGGTTATTATTACATGTGTAATTAACGGAGGGAAGTCCAACTGCTACTGCTATTTCACCTCTTTAATTAGTTAATTTCCGTATGAATTCTTTTACATCCTCCATTAACAAACTGGACTCTGGCAATTCCGGAGCACCATAAAAAGAGTGGAAACCATTTGGATACTCAATTACATACGCTTCTTTTCCACACTTCTTCAATCCCTCGTAGTACCTTATTTGCCAGTCATGCAATGGATCCAGCCCCCCGACTAACACAATTGTTACCGGAAACTTCAACCTGGATATATCAACTGATTTTGGCCCCAACACATTGCAGGCTGGGTGGTCGCGGTCCGACCCTTGCGGCAGAAATGCCTTCCACAACCAGTCCGCACCCTTCATTGAAAGGACGGGGCCATCAACTAGTCTGATTTCTGAATCTGTTCTATCTTCCCCACCAAAGAAAGGTTGTATTGCTATTAGTCCTATCAACATCATATTCCTCAACTTATATTCACAAGCCTTGACTGCCACATGATGCGCCACGTTGCCTCCTGCACTGTCTCCGGCAATAAAACACTGCTTTAAATTGGCATTCGAGGGCAAATTTTCCAAGTTTGTAATGGCATTGTTGTCGATGAACTTCAAGACATCAAAACCGTCTTCGTATTGACATGGATATCTATGCTCTGGGGACAGCCGGTAGTTGACAGATATTATCACCGCACCAGTTTGCTTACAAAGCCTTCGACAAAGGTTATCGCAGCCTATGGAACTTGCAGACATATATGCAAAGCCACCACCATGAAAGTAGAGAACAACTGGCATGCTGGCATCTTGATCTTCTATGTCGGGAGGGGAAGGAAGATAGAGGCGGAACCAGAGGTTGCGAGTGGCATCAACTATGGTATCGAAGGTTTTGACGCCATCGAGGGGCTGTTTAGAGGGAGGAGCTTTGAAGTCGAAGAAGTTCATGATGCAGCGGTTGATGGTGCCGTCGGAGCGGCGAGAGAAATTCACCCCGAAGCCGATCATGGACCTGTAGAATCTCTCTTTCCAAGACACGTCTTGGAATATCAAACTTGGATTCTTGGACATGAATTTGTTGTTGTAGAGAAACAAATACAACAAATATTGACTAAATCTTTAATTTGTCTTAGAGCTCAATTCACTAATTTCTGTGTTGATTTTTTGCACGCCGTAGGGCTCTCTATTTGTATGCAACCATGACGATCAGCTACGTACGGCTGACTACAAAAAGATATAAATGCAAAGAAGTTAATTTGCTTTAGAGCTTTGTATTTGTATTGTATGCATGCGTGACGATCAGCTAAGGACGGCTGACTAATTGTTATTATTAATTGCCGGCCGATTTGATGCTCAATTTGATCCTTTTTTTTTTTTAATTTCTTTTGAAAATGGTGTATTGCGAATCATGGCGGCTTCGAAACAATTAAAATTGTAGTAAACTAAATCGATTAACTAAATGGACAAGAAACAGGATAATTAATATAAACAAAAGTTTAGGTGAGTCCTTAAAACATTTTTCTTATGTTTTTCTTTGAAGTACATAATCGGCAGATAAATTAGAAAATTGTTTAAAGGGTTTTTGAATTATTTCAAATTTTGTAAATAAGTCTTTATATTTTTATAATATCAAAATAAATTCTTATTTTTTGATTTGTACATAACTAAACCATTATTTTAATTAAAATTTTGATCTATGTTAATACTTTACTTAAATTTAAAAAAATTAAATATTTATTTGGGTACAAATTATTTGATCTTCTCGTTTGATGCTTAATTTTATCAGTTTTACTATTTGCTTTTGAAAATGGTGTATTGCGTATGCATGGATTTGAAACAACTAAAGTTGTAGACTAAATTGATTAATTAAATTTGCAAGAAATAGAATAATTAATGCAAGCAAAAGATTAGGTGAGTCAAATGCATATAAAAAAATTAGGTGAGTCCTCAAAACAAATTTTTTTGTTTTTATTTAACTATCTTAGTGATCGATAGAATAAAAAGTAATAAAATATTAAAAAAATCTTTGAATTATTTTTTTACTTCAGTTTTTATATTTTTACTATACTTAAAATAAATTTTTATCCTTTGATTTGTTCTTAAATAAAATTTTATTTCAATGAAACATTGAGTTGCATTAAGACTGCATTTAGATATAAATTAAAAGTTAAAGAATTTATTTAGGTAAAAGTTATATATTAAGAGCTTGTTTTAATTCAAATTAAAAGTTAAATGCTTATTTGAGTATAATAAAAATATATAAACTTATTTGAATAAATTAATATAATTCAAGAACTTTTTTTTATTATTTTAGCATTAAAAATGTATAGTATTACCCAGTAAATTATATTCTATGTTACCGAACTTAGTATCAACTTTCATATAGGTTACAAATATTTAATTTTATCAAATTGTAGCACTGAACTGTTATTATTAATAAAATATGTCACTTATGCTAACCTCATTAAATAATTTTAATAAAAAAACTAACTTAGCATTTATATGTGATATATGTCTATAAGATATTATGTTAATGAGATCTAAAAAAAAGTCATTTATACATATGAATCACTTTTTTGGTTTAAATTATTTAATGAAATTAGAATAAGTGATTTAATTTATTAATAATAAAAATTCAATGATATAATTTGATAGAATAAAATTTTTGTGACCTATGAAAATTAATACTAAATATAATAATCCAAAATGTGAATTACCTAGAATTACCCTTCAACCTTACATTCTTTAATTTAATGCGACCTGACAATTAATTACCATTCCCACTTTCTTTGCTTACGCTTGGTTTAGATGTTTCAACAATATGCTGCGGACTAGAAATTTTAATTACGGTGACCAATGTTTTTTTATCAAGTTGCGGTAACTGTAGTTTGGATGTAATGAATATTTTTGTGGTTATTATTACAATCATTGTAGTTGTAAATTTTTTAAAATAATTTATGATGTTTTATGATCTTTATTCATACAAAGACTTATTCACAGTTTTTGATATTATAGTTAAAAATTTATATTGAAAAAACTTTAAAAAATTGCTCATTCTTATCTCTGTGAATTTTTATGAATAAATAATTAATCAAGTGCTATTTGTTAAATGTCAAGCATTAATATTTAATAATATTAGACATTTAAAATTACATCAACTAAAAATATTGATATTACTCGACTAAGTTATTTAATAATTTTTTGACACATTAATTGACATTTTTTTATCACAAATTACTTTTAATTTATTATATAATGATGACATTTTCAATTATTATTTGATTATAAAAAAATTTAAAAAAAAAAAACAGTTAATGACAAAACGAATACCAAACCTAAAACCAATTATCTGAGTAAGTGAAATAATTTAATCCATAGATTTTTTATACCCTAAACGACTAAACCCAATTCCTAATTAAAACCCCAAACATCCAACATGAAAGGAGATAAAGCATTGATTTGGTAGAAAGCTAAAGCTAAAAAGTGCTGATATTTGATGTAATTAGAAACTGGAAATTAAATGAGGTCGATGGCTTAGCTAGGGAGAAAATAAAACAAAATATTAAAATAACTCAGATGGTGGGTGGCCTTTCAGCAGTTCCAGCAATGACCGACAGCAAGTTATTAGCAAAAGGATCAGTGAGTTGTTTTGCAAGGTTCTTGACGGGACCTCCAGTCACATAAGCCGGAAAGTAGAAACCCAGCATGGCGAACATTGCGAGTTAGTCCACCGTTTTTTATCTCCTTCACCTTTAGCAAAGCGGCCTGGTCAGGATCCTTGGCCTGCACAACTGGGTCAAATGGACCACCAGGGTGAAGCTTAAGTGTCCTAAAATTCCTATATAATATTTACATATCATCCATGGCATCAAACGAAGCTATTAATTAAATTAATTACTCGAAAATAAAACAATTGTTTCGGAGCAGGCAGATATACCAATCCATTAATATTCTGTAATATTCAGCACCACCAACAAGAAGAATCTTGGCAATCACAGCAACCACAACATTGATTGGGATATTCTTTGCCCAAGTAGTTTAATGTGTTACCCTCCAGGAGAAGAGCTCCGGTATGCATTTGCAATGCATAATAGATTTTATATATATATATATATGTATATATATATATATATATATGTATATATGCAAATGAACTGGTTAATCTATCTATACCTTATAGATTAAAAGTATCCTGTTAGAAATACTGTGGCCTGAGGAGAACAGGACAATGACAGTTTTTAGTTTTATTATTTTTTAATGTTACAGGGAATTACTAAACGGGTTCCAGAATTAAAAATATTTACAATTTATAACAAATAATTATTTTTTTATGCTCGAAGGGAATTACAAAATGGGCAATGGACATTTATAACAAATAATTATTTAATGAAATAGGAAACTTTTAGATTCGACAATTCATGTATTCGTATCATGTTGATATATTTTTCATGTCATAATTATATTTAATATTTTATTTGATATATTATTAATTCATGTTATATGAATTTTAATATATTTGTGTTTTGTTTCATATTCATCTTATTTTTTATATTATGTTGTATCGTGCCTTTATATCTTCTTTTAGTTTTTTTTTTTTGTTTGGTGTCGTGTTTGGATTTTGTCCAATATTGCAAGGTTAATTTTGTTACCATATGTGGCAAAAACAATTTTGAAAGAATTACAAAATAAATTAATAAACCAAAAATATTTTTATTTACTATCACTATAATAAATAATTACTAGGAGGGAAGAGGAATATCTTTTCCCACAAAACATGTTAGAGAAATTGGCGCAACATGGCTGGGATGCGAATCTC